>ML257233.1:0-124317 GCA_005239495.1 Nicotiana undulata | reverse complement strand
CATTGAGAAAGGCACTCTTAACATCCATCTGATGGAGAGTGAATTCCATATGTGTAGCAAATGATATAAGAAGTCTGATTGCCTCCAATCTTTCCACAAGAGAAAAGGTCTCATCATAGTCAATTCCTTCTTCTTGACTATACCATTGAACAACTAGTCTTGCCTTATTTCTTGTAATAATTCCATCCTCATCGAGCTTGTTCCTGAAGACCAACTTCGTGCCAATCACTGATCTATCTAGTGGCCTGGGTACCAAGTGCCATACTTGACTTCTTTCAAATTGATCCAGCTCCTCTTGCATGGCATTTACCCAATCAACATCTTGTTGGGCTTCACCAATGTTCTTTGGTTCGATTAAGGATAGGAAGGCATCAAACACACACAGATTTTTCAAGGAAGCTCTTGTTTTGATTCCGGATGACAAATCTGTTATGATGTTCTCAAGAGGGTGAGAACACTGATATCTGTGTGGTTTGAGTACTAATAGTTCACTTTTGGATAGTTCCAAGTTGTTTTGTTGTTGTGGAACAGGATCAGGGCCATGATTCACATGTTGAGTTCCCCCTGTCATGTTGCTTGGGGTAGTTGGACCTGGTCCATCACCTATTCCATCTTCCATGGCTGCTTCAATGTGTTCACTGCTTCTTACCAGTCCAAGCTCCTCATCTTCTGGTTCCTGTCTCTTAGAAAGAGTGTTAGTTTCATCAAATATAACATGCACACTCTCCTCTATACACATAGTTCTTTTATTGTACACTTTATAGGCTTTACTATGTGATGAATATCCCAAAAATACTCCCTCATCACTTCTGGGATCAAATGTACCTAAGGAATCTTTGCCATTATTATGCACATAGCATTTACATCTGAAACCCTAAGATGGGATATGTTGGGATTTCTTCCTTTGAGTAATTCATAGGGAGTCTTCTCTACCAGTGGCTTGGTCATACATCTATTGTTTATATAGCAAGCAGTGTTTATTGCTTCTGCCCAAAAGTTGTGTGGTAGTTTGCTAGAAGGAAGCATGGTTCTTGCCATGTCGTCAAGAGTTCTATTATTTCTTTCCACAACCCCATTTTGCTGTGGGGTTCTAGGGGCAGAAACGCTGTGATTGATACCATGTTCATANNATATCAAATGCTTCATCCTTAGATGCCAGAAATAAGGTCCACGTGAACCTTGAGTAATCATCAACTAACACCATCACATCTTTCTTACCACCTCTGCTCCGAGTTCTCATAAGACCACACAGATCCAAATGAACCAGTTCCAACGACCTGGTGGTACTCACCATTTTCTTAATTTTGAATGAGGATCTTACTTGCTTCCCCCTTGCACATGCCTCACAAACTTTGTCTTCCTTGAACTTAATGTTAGGGAGTCCCACCACTAAGTCCTTAGAGACTAATTTGTTAAGCTGATTTAGACTCGCATGTCCAAGTTGTTTGTGTCAAAGGAGGGGATCACTGTCCAGAACACTTAAGCAAGTGAGTTCATTTTCAGATAGTGTGGACAAGTCTATTACATAGATATTATTCATTCTCCTTCCCTGCAGAACAATCTTGTCAGTAAGCAAGTTAATCACAANCAAGTCTATGACATAGATATTATTCATTCTCTTTCCCTGCAAAACAATCTTGTCAGTAAGCAAGTTAATCACAAAACATTTTGTGGAAGTGAAAGCAACCAGGTTACCTCTACGCAATTGTGACACGACACTGATCAGGCTGTATTTCAAGCCATCTATCAAGTACACATGTTCGATGGAACGTGTGTCATCCTTACCTACTTTGCCAACCCCTATAATTTCACCTTTCTTTCCATTTCCAAAGGAGACATTTCCTCCTTTGAGGTTTTCAAGTGAAAGGAACTGTTCCTTGTTCCCCGTCAAATGCTTTGAGCAGCCACTATCCAAAAACCAAATTTGGCTGCTTCCTCTCACTTGTACCTACAAAAGGAAATCAGGGGTTAGTTTTAAGAAACCAAACTAGTTTGGGTCCTTTTCTATGAGAGAATGGATGAATCAAAATTTCTTGTCCCTATTTGGTAGCCGGTTTTTCTTTCTGACAAACCTCTCATTTTTTCGCTTGCCTGCTCTTTTGCAATACACTCATATTTGTAGTGGCCAGTCTTACCACAATGGGTGCAGATTTTATTTTCAGTAAGAGAGATATACTTGCTTTTGGTATCCCACTTGGACAATTGACTCCCAAAACCAATCCCTCTCCGGATGCTACTATGATTCTCTTGAAGCCATGTCAGGGCATCCGAANGAACCTGGTTCAACAAGACAGTGTTTTTCTTTTCAGATTCACTGACTCTGGTTTCCAGGTTCATGCACTTTTCTTTTAGCATTGCACATTCTTTAGAGAGTTGATCATTCTCTTTGGATGTTTCCTCAGAATCATCTATGAAATCAAGTAGCAACTCAGAGAGTTTTTCCTTAGACAGGAACTTTATTTTATTTTTAAGATGGGAAATACTTACTTGTGATTCTTCATGTGATTCCTCATCAGATTCTCCAATTTCCATGAGCGCCTGATCTTCAGTCTCCCCATCTTCTGATTCCTCATCTGAACTTTCCCCCCAAGCAGCAACCATAGCCTTAGTTGTGATTTTCTTGGGTTGGACCAGTTCCTTCTTCCTGTTCCTTCTTTCATATCTCTCCTTTTTCCATTCTACTTCCCACTAAGGACAATTTTTGATGATATGGTCTGTCTTACCACATTTGTAGCATCCCTCGTTGGTTGGCCTTTCTTGAGCTTTTGCTTTGTTGTAGTTTCCTTCTCTAAAGACGCCCTTCTTCCTCATGAGAAATTTTCTGAATTCTTTGGTAATCATGGCCAACTCATATTCCTCCAGATCTGCTCCCTCAGTGATTCTCAGTGCTAGAATCCTATCCTTCTTTGGACCATCATCTTCATTGTCTGCCTTCTGAGTTCATAGGCAGTGAGGTTTTCAATCAGCTCATCTGACTCTTCCTGGGAGAAAGAATTCGAATTAAACTCAACTTCCTTCCTTTGTTACTTCTCATTGCTGAATTCAACATTTATTCTTTCATCAGTTTGCAACCTTTTCGCATTAGGAGACAATCTCTTGGTTCATCGATAAATCACAGTCACGAATATCTCCTATGCATATATGGTTCATGTACTAGCTATTCAGTTCCAAGATGTGTGCCCTGATGGACCTGATGGCCCCTATTATTCTTTAATTTTCTTTAGGAGTCTTTCTTTGGAAAATTCCAAACAAATAAAAGCTAAGAAATTTTTATACCAAAAAAAATATTTTATTTGTAGGAGTCTTTTGTTAGATAAAGAAAACAAATGAAATAAAAATCCAAAAAATATTTTCAACCTTTTTTTAGAAGTCATTTTTCCAAAACTCAACAAAAAAAACAGAAATACAATAAATTATTTTCTTTCTTCTTTAGAAGTCTTTTTTGAAAAAAGAATTCGAAAAAGAAAAACCAAAACAAAAAATCCAAAAATATTTTCCTTTACTTCCTCCTTTAGAAAAGTCTTTCTTTGAGACCCCAATTTTCAAAATCAAAAAAAAAATATTTTCTTTTAATTCCTTCCTGAAAATCCCAAATAAATCAAAAAGGGATTAGATTTTTTTTATAAAAAAAAACCAAAAAAACTTTCCTTCTTTTGAAGTCTTTCATTCAAAAACAAACAAAAAAAGAAGTAAAATAATCAATCAAAATCAAAAAAATTAAATAAAAAAAAAAGATTAGAAAGCAAAATTGACAAAAAAAAAAGATTTTCTTTTCTTCTTTATAAATCTTCTTTCGCAAATGTTATAAGTTTGAAAAGTTGAAGTCCAAAATTATTTTCGCTTTCCTTCAAGAAGTTTGCTTTCGGAAATTATAACGAACTCGGAATAATTAAAATATTTTCTTTTTAGAAGTCTTTTTTAAAAGAAAAGAAGAAGAAAACAAATCTAATCAAAAAACAAAAAAAAATTCTAACCTTTTAACAAGTCTTTTCTCACAAAAAACAAACAAAAAAATCAAAAATCTAAAAAGATATTCTCCTTCTTCTGTAGAAGTCTTTCTTCCAAAAATTCCAAAAAAAGAAAAACAAAACAAAAATATTTCCCTTTGCCTTAGAAGTTTTTCTTTCAAAAAATTAAAAAAAAAATGAGTTTAAAAAAAATATATATTCTATTTTTCATTAGAAGTCTTTCTTTCTAAGACAAAAAAAAATCAAATCCAAAAATATTTTATTTCTTCTTAAAAAAAAAGAGCCTAAACGAATGGAAATTCTACAAAATATTTTCTTGTTACTTCTGAAATTAACACAGTTCAAAACAAAAGAAAAAGAATTTTTAGAAGTCTTTCATTAAAAAAAATCAATCAAAATAATAATAAAAATATTTTCACCATTTTTAGAAGTCTTTCGCCCAAAATTAAAAAAAATAAAAATTTAAAAATAAAAAAAAACAAAAAAAAACAAAATACTTTCTTTCTTATCTAGAATTCTTTATTTCAAAAAAATTGAAAAGAAGAAAAAAAAAATTCAAAATCCAAAATACAGGTTTCCTCTATTTTGAAGTGTTTTTCAAAAAACAAAGTTCAAAAAAAATTAAAGAAAAGAAAAATTAAATCAAAGCCAAAAAAGAAAGATTCTTGATTTTTCAGAAGTCTTTTGTTCAAAAATCTCAAAAAACAAAATCCAAAAAAGTGTATTTTTTCAAAAGCTTTCATGGTCTGAGTTTTATAAAAGTAAAAAAAAAAGGAAAAAGAAAAAAAAAAGTTAGCTTATTTAATCTATTCTCAATCTGTCCGTACTACGCAAGATCTGATTCATGCGGCGTCATGATACGTAGGCAATCCTCATAGGATTCGATCATAGCTATAAAATTTTAAAAGAGAGAGAGTGTCACGACCCGAAATCCCACCCTTCAGGACGTGACTGCGTCTAAAGTTATCACGACCCCAAATCCTAACAGGCTGTGATGACGCCTATCGTGGAACTAGGCTAGCCAACCATCACACTACTACGCTTTTGTTCAATTTTAACAGTTCACAATATAATAATAAACAAGCAACCATAGCACAAATAATGAAAATAATGTCTTAGCGTTCCCATATTAGCCTAAACAATCTCTCAAAAACTGGAGTCAATAGTCATGAGCATCTAAGAATAAATAAATCTACCTCTGCTAAAACTATAACATATGCCTCTGAATCAAATGCTAAGACTAAATAAGAAAGGGAAATGGAGAAGCTGTGGACGCTAGACAACTACCTCGAAATCCCGTGAAAATGCTGCTATCGAACATGCGTCAACTACTGCTGCGAGCTAGTACCTGGATCTGTGCACAGAGGCACAGGGAGTCTTTATGAGTATGTCAAATCAGTAGTAATGAAAAGAAATCACAGTCTGAGAAATATAAACACACAGTACAGATACACAATTCCACAAAACTAGTAAAACGCCAAGTCACCACATAGTACTCGCCCAATAATAAATTTGAAATCAGTTTCCAGAAATCATTTGAAACCAAGTTCAATATCTGTATATCTCAGTAAAATTCTCAGTAAAAACCCAGTTTGAAACTGAAGTAAATCATAGTTCAAAAACATAGTAAAATCATCATAAAAGTGCCCCTCGAGCCAAAATCATTTATTGCAACAGTTGCCCTCAGGCATTCCCTCAATCACTCAGTATCAATCATCGCTCAATATCAATCATCACTCAGTATTAGCCCCGCGGGCAATCATCATCATTCATTCGGTACCGACGCTCACTGAGGGTCTGTTACAGACTTTGGAAGGGCTCCTACAGCCTAAGAGCAATAATAACATAACGCCTGGAAGCCTCCTCACATCACTCATAAGGCCTAGAAGCCTCCTCACATCGCTCATAAAGCCTGGAAGCCTCCTCACATCGCTCATAAGGCCTGGAAGCCTCCTCACATCACTCATAAGTTCTGAAAGCCTCCTCACATCACTCATAAGGCTTGGAAGCCTTCTCACATCACTCATAAGGCCTAGAATCCTCCTCACATCACTCAGTCAGACACTCTCAGTTTGCCTTTAGGCCATAAACAAACCGGGTTCTCGACCCAAAATAGTATTTCATTTTTCAGTAAATAGTATCAAAATACCCGAGTGTCAAAACAATTTACCAAGAAAAGACTGAGTGTAAAATCATAGCATATCAGTGAGGAAAATATAGTAAACACAACCCTCAAAGGGTAAACAAGTCGGCACTAGGCCCCAAACACGGCTTACAGCCCAAAACATATCATAATATATATATACCAGTTAAGCATAAGCTTAAAATCGGTTTAGCAACTGAATGGTCGCCTAAATACGGAAGATATTTCCAAAGTTTCAATCTTTCCAGTTCAAAACCCGTGAAATGGTGCATAGTCCGGGGTTTCATACCCTCAGGACAAGATTTCAAGACATTACTTACCTCGAAACTAGCCCGAAAACTTTTCCGCAACACGCTTGCCTCGCGAATCAACCTCCGAAGGCTCCAAATCTACCAAGTTCATATTTTTATCATCAATTTATGCTTAAGGAACGAATTCTAATCGAAAGATATCAAATTTAGCTCAAAAACCGGAATTTGGTCAAAACCCGATCCCTGGGCTCGCGTCCCAAAACTCAGAAATTTTTACAGAAAAGTGTTCTTCATCTTCCCACGAGTCAGTACATATAAAGAACACCAAAATCGGAGTCCGTTTGACCGCTCAAATCGACCCTTGAAGGTCTCATAATTCCATGCCCCAAAATCCTATTTTTCTAATGTTTTTCATGAATTAAAGGCTGCGATTATGGTCTATAATCACCCATAAACGAATTTTAATGATAAAAATACTTACCTCTGTGATACCCAATGATTTTCTCCTCCAAAATTCGTCCAAAAAGCTCCTTGTCCGTACACCAATGGTGAAATAAGGGTTTAAGTCGCGGAGGGTTTAATTTAAATATGCCCAGTTATTTATGCACTGCGATCGCGGATGTACTCACGCGATCGCGAAGAACAATTCTCCCAGGCCCACAGAAGACCCTACGCGATCGCGGCATAATCCACGCGATCGCGATTCAACGGAACCTCGACCCACACGATCGCAACCCTTCTCACGCGATCGCGAAGAACAACTGACTCCGCTCCCCACGCGCCTGGCTACTCTACACGATCGCGAACTCCACTACGCGATCGCACTTCACACCCTGCTCAACTCACGCGATCGCGACCCCCACCATTCGATCGCGAAGAACAAAAATCTGCCATCCCCCAGCTAACCCTACGCGATCGCGATCAAGTCCACGCGATCGCACTGCTTGAGCCACTTACCCTACGCGATCGCAGTGAACAAGTTCTTGCTGCACTAACACCAGAAAACCAGCAGTTGTCCCAAGTCCAAATGAGTCCGTTAATCACCCGAAATCGATCCCGAGCCCCTCGGGACCCCAACCAAACTTACCAACATATCCCATAAAATCATTCAGACTTAGTTGCACTCTCAAAACACCAAAACTAACACCAAAACTCCAAATTTGCATCGTATTCAAGCCTAAGAACTTTGAAATTTCTAAAAATTCACCAATAATGCCAATACTATCCAAATCAACTCCGATTGACCTGAAATTTTGCAGACAAGTACAAAGTGAAATTACGAACTTTTTCCAACTATCGGAATTCCATTCCGACCCCGATAGCCTATTTTCACTGTCGTCCGAAAATCGCCAAAAACCAACTTTCTCCAATTCAAGCCTAATTCTACACCGGATATCACAAAATTATTCTGAACACACTCCTAAATCCCAAATCACCTAACGAAGCTATTTGACCCATAAAATCCGCATTCCGAGGTCGTTTACTAATAAGTCAACTCTTAGTTGACTTTTCCCCTTTTAAGGCTATTTTAAAAAAGCTAATTGACTGAACACTCACTACAACCATTCGATTTCAAGCCTATCAACTCTAATGCATCAAATACAGTATAACCAATCTATAATAAGCCAATAAAAACAAATAAAATGCAGGTTTCTCGTAACGACAGACCGGGTCATTACATTCTCCCCCTCTTAAACAAACGTTCGTCCTCGAACGAGTCTAGAGACATACCTAGAGTCTCAAACAAATGAGGATACTTGCTCTGCATTTCTCGCTCGGTCTACCAAGTAGCTTCCTCCACTAGCTGACCTCTCCACTGCACCTTTACTGATGCTATATCCTTGGACCTCAACTTTCTGACGTTACGAGCTAAAATAACTACTGGCTCAACCTCGTATGACATATCACCCTCAAGCTGCACTGTGCTGAAGTCTAATACATGAGACGGATCACTAACGTAATTCCTAAGCATCGACACATGAAACACCGGATGAACACTCGACAAGCTGGGTGGCAAGGCAAGTCTATAAGCCACCTCTCCAACCTTCTGAAGCACCTCAAAAGCACCAATAAACCGAGGACTCAGCTTTCCTCTCTTTACGAACCTCATAACACCCTTCATGGGTGACACTTTGAGCAGTACCTTCTCACCTTCCATAAATGACACATCCCGAACCTTCCGATCCGCATAACTCTTCTATCTAGACTGCGCCGTGCAAAGTCGCTCCTGAATCAACTTCACCTTCTCTAACGCATCCTGAATCAAATCCGTGCCCAATAACTAAGCCTCACCAGGCTCGAACTAGCCAACCGAAGATCTACACCTCCTCTTTTATAAAGCTTCATACGGAGCCATCTGAATACTGGACTGATAGCTGTTATTATATGCAAATTTTGCTAATGGCAGAAACTGGTCCCATGAACTACTGAAATCAATCACACAAGCCCGTAACATATCCTCCAATATCTGAATAGTCCGTTCCGACTGCCCGTCGGTGTGAGGGTGAAATGCAGTGCTCAACTCTACATCAGTACCCATACCTTTCTGTACGGCTCTCCAAAACTAAGATGTGAACTGAGAACCTCTGTCAGAAATAATAGAAACCGGAACTCCATGCAAACGGACAATCTCCTTAATGTAGATACTAGCCAACCGCTCTGAAGTGTAAGTAGTACTGACATGAATGAAATGTGAGGACTTGATCAATCTGTCCACAATGACCCAAATAGCATCAAAACCCTTCAAAGTCCGTGGAAGCCCAACTACAAAGTCCATAGTAATCCTCTCCCATTTCCACTCTGGAATATCTAACCTCCGAAGCAAACCGCCTGGTCTCTGGTGCTCATACTTGACCCGCTGGAAGTTGAGACACCGTGCTACATACTCAACGATATCTCTCTTCATCCGTCTCCACCAATACTGTTGTTTCAGATCCTGATACATCTTTGCGGCACCCAGATGTATAGAATACCGCGAACTGTGAGCCTCTGCTAATATCAACTCTCGAATACCATCCACGTTGGGCATGCAAATACGGCCATGCATCCTCATCACTCCATCATCACCAATAGTCACATCTCTGGCATCACCCCGACGAACTCTATCCTGAAGAACTAATAGGTGCTGGTCATCATACTGTCTCACCTTAATTTGATCAAATAAAGAAGACCGAGAAGCTATGCTAGCTACCACCCGTGGAGGGTCTGACAAATCCAATCTCACTAACTGACCCGCTAAAGCTTGAACATCAAGGGCTAAAGGTCGCTCTTCTGATGAAAGATAAGCTAAACTTCCCAAACTCTCAGCTCTGCGACTCAAGGCCTCAGCCACCACCTTGGCGTTCCCTGGATGATACAAAATAGTTAAATCATAATCCTTGAGAAGCTCCAACCATCTCCTCTGTCGCAAATTCAAGTCCTTCTGCCTTAGCAGATACTGCAAGCTACGATGATCGGTGAAAATCTCACACTGCACTCCATACAAATAATGCCGCCAAATCTTCAAGGCATGAACAGTAGCAGCTAACTCCAGATCGGGCACTGGATAGTTCTTCTCGTGCACCTTCATATGCCTTGACGCATAGGCAATCACCCTAACGTCCTGTATCAACACCGCTCCCAATCCAACTCTAGAAGCATCACAATAAACCGTATTAGAACCCGAACCAGTAGGCAACACTAATACCGAAGTTGTGGTCAATGCTGACTTGAGCTTCTGAAAGCTCTCCTCACATTCATCGGTCCATCTGAATAGAACACCCTTCTGGGTCAATCTGGTCAGAGGTGAAGCAATAGAAAAAACTCCTTCCACAAAGCGACAGTAGTAACCCGCCAGACCAAGGAAACTCCGAATCTCTGTAGCTGAAGATGGTCTAGGCCAACTCTGCACCGCCTCAATCTTCTTCAGATCAAACTGAATACCCTCACTAGACACCACGTGCCCCAAGAAAGCTACTGAACCAAGCCAAAACTCACACTTAGAGAATTTTGCATAAAGCTTCTCCTCCCTCAATCTCTGCAACACGATTCTCAAGTGCTGATCATGCTCTTCCTGGCTACAAGAATAAACCAGGATGTCAATGAACACAATAATGAAAGTATCGAGGTATGGCTGAAATACGATGTTCATCAATTGCATGAACGCTGCCGGAGCATTGGTCAGCCCAAATGACATAACCAGAAACTCATAATGACCGTATCTGGTCCTGAAAGCCGTCCTCGGGATATCAGAATCCCGAATTTTCAACTACTGATACCCCGACCTCAAGTCGATCTTGGAGAATACCTTAGCTCCCTGAAGCTGATCAAATAAGTCTTCAATACGAGGCAACGGATAACGATTCTTCACTGTAACCTTATTCAACTGTCTATAGTCAATACACATGCGCATCGAACCATCCTTCTTTTTGACAAACAACATCGGCGCACCCCAAGGCGATAACTAGGCCAAATGAACCCCTTATCTAAGAGTTCCTGAAGCTGCTCTTTTAACTCTTTAAGCTCTACTGGTGCCATACGGTAAGGGGGAATAGAGATAGGATGAGTATCTGGCACCAGATCAATACCAAAATCAATATCCCTGTCAGGTGGCATGCCAGGCAAGTCTGTAGGAAATACATCCGAAAAATCACGGACTACGGGAACAAAATCAACATATGGAGTCTCACTACTAACATCCCTCACAAACGCAAGATAAGATTCACACTCTTTCTCAACCATACGCTGAGTCTTTAAATAAGAAATCACTATGCTAGGCACATGCTCTATAGACCCCCTCCACTCAACTCTCGAACTCCGGGCATAGCTAAGGTAACGGTCTTAGCGTGACAATCAAGAATAGCATGATATGTGGATAACTCGTCCATGCCCAGAATTACATCAAACTCTACCATACTTAGTAACATCAAGTCCACTCGGGTCTCTAGACCCCCAATAGATATAAGACACAATCGATACACATGGTCCACAACAATAGTATCACCCACTGGAGTCGAAACATGAACAGAAGTAACTAGAGACTCACGGGGCATATTCAGAAAATGAGCAAAATAGGATGAGACATAAGAGTACGTGGAATCAGGGTCAAATAAAGCCAAAGCAGCAGTGTGACAAACTGAAATAGTACCTGTAATCACCGCATCTGAAGCCATAACATCAGGCCTAGATGGAAGTGCATAAATACATGCCTGGCCTCCACCTGCTCGACCTCCCCCTCTAGGGCGGCCTCTAGCTGCCTGACCACCACCCCTAGCGGCCTAGGTAGGTGGTGATGTGACTGGGGCTGAGGCCGAGGGCTGAACCCTCTGCTGGGACGAACTACCAAAATGACGGGGACATTGCCTCCACCCATGTCCGGGCTCTCCACAATCGTAACACTTACCTATAGCTGGGGAAAACGAACGAGAACCTCCACCCCTCTGATAACCACCAGACGAACCATGCATAGAAGAGCCCTGATAAGATGATGCTCGGGCGGAGCTCTGAGCTGGAAGGGCACTAAAGGATTAGCGTCCCTGATGAGCATTGCGAGGACCCTGTCCCGACGATACACCACTGTACGCTGGGTGATACGCTCAATTTACACCTTAAAAGAATGCAAGCAATCGTTGTCAAATATAGTAACCCAACAAGGTTGGGGTCAAATCCCACAGAGAACAATATGAGGGCGTTTAGGAATGCTAGAGAATTATCACTTATCGCGCAGTGCCAAACAAATACGATTTTTGTGTAGAAAATTGTTTTATAACTAAATACGAAAATGTAAACTAACCTAGAAAGCAATTAAAATGATCGATGGCAACAAGTATCGATGCTTCGGGTATTACACTCGAGTAACGATCCAATGTATTCCACGATTTTGCAAATATGAGCGGGTAATGTTAATTAGCCAAGGATAACATTTCTTAATTATCTTTTCCCAAAGACTAACAAGACTTCCTAATTGAATTATCCCTAACCCAATTAGGAGATTAAGCACTTCCGGGTTTGGCTACAAGTAGTTCAATCCTATCCCTAGGTAGAATCTATAAAATGAGGGTTAAATCCTCAAGTTCTTGTTAATTAAACTTTCCCAACCCCAACTAATCTCTTCCAAAATTAATTCAGAGTTAATGGGCGAGTCCTAGGGTTAGATAATCCCTTTGGAAACATTAAAGAACAAGAATAATTGAAGTAACAAAGACCCACTTCATAAATATATGAAAATCATTCAATACATAAGCACAACAAGGTATTTAATCCACACTTTAAACATGAATATTCCCATAAACCATATTCAAGTGTTAGAAAAATACTACACACTTAGATATACAATACAAAGCAAGGAAATAATGAAATAAACACAAATGGATAAAGAGAACTTCACCACAATGTCGAAATCTACAAATCCAAAGTGTGTGTGCAAACCCAGAAATCAATACTTGTTCTTCTCTACTAAAAATATATTTACAAAGCTCCAAAAATATGCCAAGATATTTTCAGATTGCCAAAGATATGTAAAAATGGCTCCTAGGTCGAGTATATAGGAATTGGGGATAAAAATATGAAATTACAAATCTGCCCAGTTTTCGCCCAGATCTTGTTCTCCTCGATCGCGGAACTATGTTTGCGATCGCGTAGGCATTACTCCTGAAGTTTTGCGATCGCGTGACCACGTCTGCGATCGCGTAAGGTTTAGTCCTCAGGTTCTGCGATCGCGTATCCCTCATTGCGATCACGTAGTACATTTCAGAGCAGGGGTCACATTCCTTCTCCGCGATCGCATAATCAACTGTGCGATCGCGGTTCACACTCTTGTTTACTTCTGCGATCGCAGGTCAAGCCTTGCGATCGCGAATAGCATCTGACTTCAGTCATTTTCCTTCATTTTGGCCTATTTTGACTTGATTTCTTCCATTTCTTCTCTAAATCACATAATACCTGAAAATTGCCAATAAACCTTAGAAAATGTCCTACCTTTCTATCAAAATTACACCAAAGTCTAAATATTGAGAGGAGATAAGTTGGTAAAGTACCAACTTATCAAACCCCCAAACTTAAACCATTTCTTGTCCTCAAGCAATTCAAAAATAAAGAACATCTAACAAGGATAAGATCATTTAGGCACTACGACAAGTCAAGAATCATTCCATGTCAAAAAGGTCAATTCAAGCTCAGACTAATGACTTTGGTTGGTACTAACAATTAATCCAAGGCATATGAATTACTATATTTTTGTACATTTCATTTCATTTTCAAGAATTTTAAACAACATATTAACCAAAGTAACACCCAAGTCATGACATTAAATATGCCTCTCTATCACTATTTTCTTCCCTCGCTCATTCTTCCCAATTGAAAATGGGATTAGTTTCACAACTCGAGTTTCATGTGCCCTCACACTTTGAGAGAGAATCCCAAACTCACAAATTTCAATTCGAAACATAGAAGGGATGCCAAATAGAGAATTCAACTCTCTCTCTCACACAAAGATGTTCAAATGCATACAAGTAGTACCATAGGCTTGCCCTTCATGTATCTCTCCACTAATTTAGACATACTTGGTTCAAAATCAATTAGGACTTAAAGGGTTGTAGTTTATTATTTTGGTAAAGGTATGGAGTAAGAATGACTCAAACCTCCCTAAGTACTACATTTTTTTCGACAATTAAAGTCCACTTCCTTCAAGAAAATTTCCACCCTTTCTTCTCTTTTATCCCTTTTTTTTCTATTTTTTTTTTGTGTTTCACATAGTCTTCCATTTATTCAAACTTTCTTTTATTTCATATATATTCATTTTTTTAAGCCTCCATATCACGACTTTATCAACCTACACCCCTAAACTTAGGCTTTTAGCCTATATTCATACTTTAAATACTTAGGGAGGTCGGGTTTCCCAAAAATACTTTTTAACATGGTTGCCAAAGAAAAGTTAAAAAGGCTCAAAAGGGTTGACTAGGGAAAATATTTATGGGTAGGAAATTAGGCACAAAATTTGTCCAAGGAAGGCCTAATATCATTTCTCAAACCAAGTTACTCTAAGATTTCGCCTTGAAGCACATTCCGGGCAAGTTCTAGACTACAAATGATGCAAAATAATTTTTTTTTCCAACTAAAGCTTACCACACATGGAACATGCAAACTCAAATGGAATACAAATCCAAAGTTCAATTGAAACCAATGAAACTCAAGGAAGTCATATGTAGCCTAAGAAGTTATTTAGTGCATCAAAGAGCCAAAATAAGAATCTAAAAATCATGACAAGTAGCATTCTTATTATCTCAAAATTTCCACATGCCGAGGTTTAAATCATATTGGTACCAAACAAGTCATATGTTGGCTTGTGGGCGCAAGATTACCAAAACCCAATTTATTCACACCTAATTCCTAAACTAAGTACTAGACTTAATCCCTTAAGAAAGTTGTTATGCTATCATCATAGGGAAAAGTCACCTGGTTCAACAAAAATCATTTCCTTGGAAAAGAACCATCGTAGAAAGAAAAACCAAGGAATAATGCTACTATACATAAACAAAAATACAAACCAAAACAAGAAAAATATGAAAAGAAAGAAAATGCTACTTTAACAACTATCATAATACATTAAAACATTCACCAATCTACACAAGTTCATAATTAGCCAAAAACAAAACAGATGTTGGTTTCAATGTTTCACACAATCATATAAGAGCCACCCCCAACCTAAGATATTGCATTGTCCCCAATGCAATTATGCAAGATAAGATAAACAATATAAATGAGGTGCTCCCTGGGTGGTATCACTCATCACTGGAAGAACTGGGAGGTGCAAGCTCAAAATCCTCCTCCTCGGCCTCGTCTGGACCACAGAATTTTCTCAACGTGCTCATGAGCTTGGAGAGGAACTTGCTCTTCTTCTTCTCGTACTTCCGATGCTTCTTCTGCCTTCTCTCGATCTTTCCTAGCTTGGCCTTGATGGTCTGTTGTTCCCTAGCAAGGTCGGCTACAGTCGGGAGCCTTGCCTGGCTAGCTGAACCTGAAGAAGTGCCCCCTTCGGGTGGTGCAGAAGGAAGGCCAGCTACAAGCTGGCGGACCTGTGAATCGACCCCATAGACCTGTCTAGAAATGTACCTGTGAGTAAGCATCCCCGGCTCTAGTGTAATGATAGCTGTGGAAGTCCCAGGAGCATCTGCAGGATCATCAGGTATCTCAATGGCATCGGGGAACTGGCCGAAAGTGGGGGCTGCCACATCAATCTTCCGCTTCTTTTGCGCATTTCCAACTTATTTCCTCAACAGCGGATGGATGTTTTTCTCCGGGTGTCGCTCCTTTTCATTGGGCTGTGGAACCACCCCAGCATTGTAGCATAGCTGGGTGATAAGTGACGGAAAGAATAGGCTCCTGGAGCGCTCTGCTACCACCTCTTCCATCTCATCATAAATAATCTGCCCGACATTCACTGGGATTCCCTCCAAGATGGCACATATTATTCGTGTCTTCTCAAGTGTTACCTCTGTCTCATTTTTGGACGGCATTATGCGAGCACAAATGATGGAGAGCCAAGTCTTGGCCTCTGCAGTAAACTCTGCCGACTCAATCCTGGAATGATTTGTGATCCAGCCGGGTGTCTGTCCGCCATGCAAATGATCAATGTACCACTGCAACCCTGCTTCTTGGGCTCGATCTCTGTAAACCTGGTTGTCAGCATTGGGCAGGTTGTAGAGTGCATTAATTGCCGCAGGACTTACCCTTACTTCTTTGCCCCTCCCAGTAACTACCAACTCATCAGCAAAGTCCGCCTCCAAAGCATTAGCATAAAATTCGCGGACGACTTCATGGTTGGCTGGCCTAGGATCAGCTGCAAAACACATCCAGCCACTAGTTATCAATCTCCCATGGAACTTAGGCCATCGGTTCTCCAGGTCAGTCAGGAGGATGCCTCGTTCCTGAATCATGCCTAAGGATAGCTGCTTGTCATAACGCCCAGAGCATCTAAGGGAAGAGAAGGTGGTATCATCATAGTAATCCTCTGCGGGTGCTTGCGCACCGGGCGTTTGAACATTTTCCACAGGTGTCGAGTCCATTTTTGCAATGTAGAGTGCCTACAAAGAGATTAATCATGTCAAACCATTATATGGGCACTTAAAGCAATGTATTTAGGGGTGGTTAGGCCAAAGAAACAGTGTAAAAGGCATTTGGAACAAAGTTTCACAAGTACACTGCTTTGCTGCCTGGGGTGTAGTGAATTGCGATCGCAGAGAAGGGCCTGCGATCGCGATGAAAAATTTGGCGTGGCCCAAGTGCAGAAGCTATGCGATCGCAGAAAACTTGTTGCGATCGCAAAGTGTGATTTCGAGGCCCAGCAGAATTAGACCTACGCGATCGCAGGGATTGAACCGCGATCGCAGAGGTCGTCTTCTTCGCCTGTTTACAGACCCTTTAAGGCATTCAAGCAAACACCAAGTGGGTTGCATTTTGTTTTCACATATTCAAGTACCCATTCTTATGGATTTCTCCCCACATTTTTACACAAATAAACACCTACACTCAACCAACCTACATCAAGCAAGCACACACGAGGAAAATTTCCCAGATTTCAACAAAGGAAAAACACTTTTCAAGTCCAAAAAAATCCCACTTTGGGGCTGCCCAGTTCATGGATTCCACACAATTTCGAAAAGAAAATGAAGTATAGAGTAGGAATATACATACCTGGAGGGCGGTGACCAAAGGGATGAAAAGAGGAGTGAAACCAACTGGATTTGGACGTGGAACAGGGACCGGGGGAGCACGGAAGTTCTGAGTTTACAGCAGAAAATGGCCGAGTAAAAGAAATCCCTGGGTTTTAATTCTTTACAACTTACATGTTCCCTCTGCGATCGCGAACGTGGTACTGCGATTGCAGTGTGTTAAATCCTCTCAGGGCTGCGATCGCGCGTGGGATCATGTGATCGCGTAGAGCATGAAAATTCTCAAAGCTCCGCGATCGCGAGCCGTTTCCTGCGATCGCGGTTCATTAAACTTTTCTCCATTTTCACTTTGAATTGTGCGATCGCATTTTAGCATACCATATCATGTATGTGATCGCATATGGAGACCTGGGCGTCTCATACTGAGGCAATGTTGCCCAGTGAATTTTTTGTTGCTTTTTTTGCACTGCGTTTGGCCCCCCGGTGTCCTAAACCTGCCCAAATCAACTCCAAAAAATATGAAACTTGGCAGATTGGTTAGAAATAATATAAGAAGCTATTCTAAAAAGAAAATGTTTCAAAAATGACTCAAAAAATTTTGAACCACGATGGGTTGCCTCCCACCAAGCGCCGCATTTAACGTCGTGGCACGATGCGAACCAATTTTTACCGCTTTTCTCGCCACTTTGACGATATAAACTGGGCGCCTAGCTTGGAATCAAGCTTGTGACCCCGGTTGGTGGGGGGTGGTAGAAAAATGAACGAGCCAAGCCTCAATTTCTTCATTTTGCACTTCTTGGCCCGTATGTGAGGGATGTCATTTTGCCTTCTTTGTTCTTCAAATTGCAAGATGTAAGGCACGAAATTTTCCTCCTCGCACTACTCCAAGGACTCATGTAGCTCAACTTCCGTTTTACCACACAATTCCAAAGACGAGAAATGCTTGGGATGTGCCTTCAAACTCCCAACTTGCAATTTTTCTTCAATTTTGACATCCTCATTTTCCCCCGGAATTGAGTCAAACTCAACCAAAATTTTAATTACCACGGTTGACTCAAGTTTCATATTTTTGTTGGCATCCGAAATTTTCATGAAGTCGGTTGGCGGATGTTCAAGGCTTGATTCCTCAAAGTAGAACTCATCCTCACCCTCGGTTATGAACTCCTCTTGACTTCCATCCCACTTGCAACTTGAGACACATGATGAGTTTCCATCAATGCTTGCAATTGATCCTCCAAAGTGTGGATGTGTTCATCATTCTGAGCTACATCACATTTTAAGCTTTCGAGCGCGAGGTTGTGCTTTTCCTCATTTTCCAGAATGGCATCCAACATATGCATTATCCTCTCATTTTTAGCATTTGAGGGTTCTTCTTGGTTTTGTTCAAGTGCCAAGGTTTCAAATTTTTGGTTGTCACTCGCATCTAAGGCTTTTTGAGCCTTTGAAGCTTCAATCATTGCGTCCATTTGTGAGTGCAACCTTTTAAGTGCCAAATCATTTTGGAGATTGGTCTCCAAAAGTTCCTCCAAGGCATGTTGCTCATGGTTTCCTTTTTCAAGTAGACATTCCAACATGAGCTTGAACTCTCCATTGCTTTTATGCTCAAATTCCTCCATTTCATTGCCCCTACAATGTCCATCACAAGAAATAGACTCATCATAGTGGGGACTCGGGGAAGTGACGGACAAATACAAACAATCATACACATGATCATTATGGCCACCACACCTATCACCAATACTCCACTCATGGGTTTGAAATTGTGCGCACAAGTCATCTTTGGGAGAATTTAAACAATTTTGCCACGAGTGTGGTCCTCCACAATAAGGACAAGGGTCATCAAAATATGAACAACTACCATCCGGCCAATATTCATTATATGATGCCATATTTTCTTCTTTTTTTTTATAAAGTTTTTGAGAATGAACAAGAAAAATATTACACAAGTATTCACAAATTTGGATCAAAGCACTCAAGCTTACTTCTCCAACAACCAATAACCTAAGTTACGCCTATTGTTCCCCGGCAACGGCGCCAAAATTTGATACGCTCAATTTACACCTTAAAAGAGTGTAAGCGATCGTTGTCAAATATAGTAACCCAACAAGGTTGGGGTCGAATCCCACAGAGAACAATATGAGGGCGTTTAGGAATGCTAGAGAATTATCACTTATCGCGCAGTGAAAAACAAATACGATTTTGGGTTTTTTGATAATTGTTTATAGCTAAATGCGAAAATATAAACTAACCTAGAAAGCAATTAAAATGATCGATGGCAACAAGTATCGATGCTTCGGGTATTACACTCGAGTAACGATCCAATGTATTTCACGATTTTACAAATATGAGCGGGTAATGTTAATTAGCCACGGATAACATTTCTTAATTAGCTTTTCCCAAAGACTAACAAGACTTCCTAATTGAATTATCCCTAACCCAATTAGGAGATTAAGCACTTCCGAGTTTGGCTACAAGTAGTTCAATCCTATCCCTAGGTAGAATCTATAAAATGAGGGTTAAATCCTCAAGTTCTTGTTAATTAATCTTTCCCAACCCCAACTAATCTCTTCCAAAATTAATTAGGATTTAATGGGCGAGTCCAAGGGTTAGCTAATCCCTTTGGAAATATTAAAGAACAAGAATAATTAAAGTAACAAAGACCTACTTCATAAATATACGAAAATCATTCAATACATAAGCACAACAAGGTATTTAATCCACACTTTAAACATGAATATTCCCATAACCCATATTCAAGTGTTAGAAAAATACTACACACTTAGATATACAATACAAAGCAAGGAAATGAAGAAATAAATACAAATGGATAAATAAAACTTCACCACAATGTCGAAATCTACAAATCCAAACTGTGTGTGCAAACCCACAAATCAATACTTGTTCTTCTCTACTCAAAATATATTTACAAAGATCCAAAAATATGCCAAGATATTTTCAGATTGCCAAAGATATGTAAAAATGGCTCCTAGGTCGAGTATATAGGAATTGGAGATAAAAATATGAAATTACAAATCTGCCCAGTTTTCGCCCAGATCTTGTTCTCCGCGATCGCGGAACTATGTTTGCGATCGCGTAGGCGTCACTCCTGAAGTTTTGCGATCGCGTGACCACGTCTACGTTGCGTAAGGTTTAGTCCTCAGGTTCTGCGATCGCGTATCCCTCATTGCGATCGCGTAGTACATTTCAGAGCAGGGGTCACATTCCTTCTCCCCGATCGCATAATCAACTGTACGATCGCGGTTCACACTCTTGTTTACTTCTGCGATCGCAGGTCAAGCCTTGCGATCGCGAATAGCATCTGACTTCAGTCATTTTCCTTCATTTTGGCCTATTTTGACTTGATTTCTTCCATTTCTTCTCTAAATCACATAATACCTGAAAATTGCCAATAAACCTCAGAAAATGTCCTACCTTTCTATCAAAATTACACCAAAGTCTAAATATTGAGAGGAGATAAGTTGGTAAAGTACCAACTTATCACTGGGCGAACTGACTGTGGAGGTCTAAATGAACGACCTTTGATAAGATGAAATTGCCCCCTGGAAGGAGCACCACTAAAATTTCTTGATCCCCGAGGCCTCTTGACCTCTCTTTCCTCACGATCCTGCCTACGAACCGACTCAATATCCCGAGCAATATCAACAACCTGTTCAAATGTAACTCCAGACATACTCTCTCTGGTCATCAAAATCTGAAGCTGATACGAGAGACCATCTACAAACCTCCTAATCCTCTCCCTGTCAGTAGGGACGATCTCAGACGCATGTCTGGCTAACTCAGAAAACCTAATCTCGTACTGGGTCACTGATAATTCTCCCTGGCGTAGCTGCTTAAACTTCCTATGCTGCTCCTCTCTGTGGGACTGAGGAACATATTTCTCCAAAAAGATCGTGGAGAACTGCTGCCAGGTGAGAGGTGCTGAACCAACTGGCCTACGCCTTTCAAAGGATTCTCACCAAGTAAAAGCAGCACCCGCAAACTGAAATGTAACAAACGAGACCCCGCTTGTCTCCAAAATACCCGCAGTACGCAGTATCCTCTGGCATTTATCAAGAAAACCTTGGGCATCCTCACCCTTTGTGCCACTGAAAGTCGGAGGCTTAAGTCTGCTGAACCTTTCCAACCTACGCTGCTCATCCTCAGGCATAGCAGCGACCACAAAATCCTGAGCGGGAGCAACCGGTAGATCTGGGGCTGCTCCTGCTGCCTGAATACCCCGTACAACCTACTCAAGTGTCCGGGTAGCTGGAGTCTGATTGCCTCCCCCGCCCTGAGCTGCAGTGGCCGTATTAGACATAGCAACTGCCTGAGCCAAACTAGAAGACGCCGTCAATATCTGAGCCAAGGTCTCCTGAAGACCCCGAATAACAATAGGCACTACCGGTGCCTGAGCCTGTTCCACTGGAGCTCCATCGACTGGAACCTAGTCCTGAACGATAGGGGGATTCTGTGGTACTATCCCGGCTGTTGCTTGGACTGGTCCCGTACCTCTACCACGGCCTCGACCCCTTGTGGGTCTGGCTGGTGCCTGGTCACCCTGATCGGTATTGCGTGTCCTCACCATCTGTGAGAGAATGAAATAACGTAAGTTTAGATTTCAAGAATCAATAGATTGGCACGAAAGAGTTCAAGAAAATAGAGATGTTTCCTAAAACTTCTGCAGCCTCTCGAAGATAAGTACAGACGTCTCCGTACCAATCCGCTAGACTCTACTAAACCTGCTCATGACCATTGAGTCCTATGTAACCTAGTGCTCTGATACCAACTTGTCACGACCCCAAATCCTAACAGGCCGTGATGGCGCCTATCGTGGAACTAGGCTAGCCAACCATTACACTACTACGCTTTTGTTCAATTTTAACAGTTCACAATATAATAATAAACAAGCAACCATAGCATAAATAATGAAAATAATGTCTTAGTGTTCCCATATTAGCCTAAAAAACCTCCCAAGAACTGGAGTCAATAGTCATGAGCATCTAAGAATAAATAAATCTACCTCTGCTAAAACTATAAGATATGTCTCTGATTCAAATGCTAATACTAAATAAGGAAGGGAAATGGAGAAGCTGTGGACGCTGGACAGCTACCTTGAAATCCCGTGAAAATGCTGCGAGCTAGTACCTGGATCTATGCACAGAGGAACATGGAGTCTTTATGAGTACGCCAACTCAGTAGTAATGAAAAGAAATCACAGTCTGAGAAATATAAACACACAATACAGATACACAATTCCACAGAACTAGTAAAATGCCAAGTCACCACATAGTACTCGCCCAATAATAAATTCGAAATCAGTTTCAAGAAATCATTTGAAACCAAGTTCAATATCCGTATATCTCAGTAAAAACCTAGTTTGAGACTGAAGTAAATCATAGTTCGAAAACATAGTAAAATCATCATAAAAGTGCCCCTCGGGCAAAAATCATTTATTGCAACAGTTTTCCTCAATCACTCAATATCAATCATCGCTCAATATCAATCATCACTCAATATCAGCCCCGCGAGCAATCATCATCACTCATTCGGTACCGGTGCTCACTGGGGGTATGTTACAGACTACGGAGGGGCTCCTACAGCCCAAGCACAATAATAACATAAGGCCTGAAGCCTTCTCATCTCTCTCATAAGGCCTGAAAGCCTCCTCGCATCACTCATAAGGCCTGGAAGCCTCCTCACATCGCTCATAAGGCCTGGAAGCCTCCTCACATCACTCATAAGGCCTGGAAGCCTCCTCATATCACTCATAAGTCCTGGAAGCCTCCTCACATCACTCAGTCAGACACTCTCAGTTTGCCTTTAGGCCATAAACAAACCGGGTTCTCGACCCAAAACAATATTTCATTTTTCAGTAAATAGTATCAAAATACCCGAGTGTCAAAACAATTTACCAGGAAAAGACTGAGTGTAAAATCATAGCATATCAGTGAGAAACATATAGTAAACACAACCCTCAAAGGGTAAACAAGTCGGCACTAGGACCCAAACACGGCTTACAGCCCAAAACATATCATAATATATATATACTAGTTAAGCATAAGCTTAAAAATCAGTTTAGAAACACAATGGTCGCCTAAATATGGAAGATATTTCCAAAGTTTCAATCTTTCCAGTTCAAAACCCGTGAAAGGGTGCATAGTCCGGGGTTTCATACCCTCAGGACAGGATTTCAAGACATTACTTATCTCGAAACTAGCCCGAAAACTATTCCGCAACACGCTTGCCTCGCGAATCAACCTCCGAAGGCTCCAAATCTACCAAGTTCAGATTTTTATCATCAATTTATGCTTAAGGAACGAATTCCAATCGAAAGATATCAAATTTAGCTCAAAAACACGAATTTGGTAAAACCCGACCCCAGGCTCGCGTCCCGAAACTCAGAAATTGTTAGAGAAAAGTGTTCTTCATCTTCTCACGAGTCCGTACATATAAAGAACACCAAAATCGGAGTCTATTTGACCCCTCAAATCGACCCTTGAAGGTCTCATAATCCCATGCCCCAATGATCAAAATACTTACCTCTGTGATACCCAATGATTTTCTCCAAAATTCGTCCAAAAAGCTCCTAGTCCGTACACCAATGGTGAAATAAGGGTTTAAGTCGCGGAGGGTTTAATTTAAATATGCCCAGTTATTTATGCACTGCGATCTCGATTCAATGGAACCTCGACCCACGCGATCGCAACCCTTCTCACACGATCGCGAAGAACAACTGACTCCGCTCCCCACGCGCCTGGCTACTCTACGCGATCGCGAACTCCACTACGCGATCGCACTTCACACCCTGCTCAACTCACGCGATCGCGACCCCCACCATGCGATCGCGGAGAACAAAAATATGCCATCCCCCAGCTAACCCTATGCGATCGCGATCAAGTCCACGCGATCGCACTGCTTGAGCCACTTACCCTACGCGATCGCAAGCCATTCCTCGCGATCGCAGTGAACAAGTTCCTGCTGCACTAACACCAGAAAACCAGCAGTTGTCCCAAGTCCAAATGAGTCCGTTAATCACCCGAAATCAATCCCGAGCCCCTCGGTACCCCAACCAAACTTACCAACATATCCCATAACATCATTCAAACTTAGTTGCACACTCAAAACACCAAAACTAACATCAAAACTCAAAATTTGCATAGGATTAAAGCCTAAGAACTTTGAAATTTCTAAAAATTCACCAATAATGACGAAACTATCCAAATCAACTCCGATTGATCTGAAATTTCGCAGACAAGTCCAAAATGACATTACGAACTTGTTCCAACTGTCGTAACTCCATTCCGACCCCGATAGCCTATTTTTCACTGTCGTCCGGAAATCGCCAAAAACCAACTTTCGCCAATTCAAGCCTAATTCTACACCGGACATCACAAAATTATTCTGAACACACTCCTAAGTCCCAAATCACCTAACGAAGCCATTCGACCCATAAAATACGCATTCCGAGGTTGTTTATTAATAAGTCAACTCTTAGTTGACTTTCCTCCTTTTAAGGCTATTTAAAAAAGCTAATTGACTGAACACTCACTACAACCATTCGATTTCAAGCCTATCAACTCTAATGCATAAAATACAATATAACCAATCTATAATAAGCCAATAACAACAAATAAAATGCAGGTTTCTCGTAACGACAGACCGGGTCGTTACAAACGTTGAGCCCGCTAGACAAGCCAACGTGCATAAATAATCTCACTTTTGCAACCCAATTCAATAGTAGTAAAGAAAATACCTTTAAAAATCTTAACAGAAATAACGAAAAACTTCAGAATTTTTTTACAGCGGAATTGTAATAGAAATCCGAAAATGCAAAGTGAAATAGTAAAATACATAGAGTCGCATAAGCCCAAAACCGGGTTGTCACAACTCACGAATTGTCTAAACAGAGTGCTAAATACATAGTCTGAAAAGAAATACATAATTGTCTTTGCAACTACAAAAGAAATAAGACAATAGGAGAACTAATGAGCAGGAGACACTCCAAGGTCCAGGAACGCCAGCAGTATACCTTGAAGCTTTGGGTGGACTGAAGGAGACTCCAAGGTCCACGATAACCTGTCCTATTCCACAGCAGGTAACAGTGACAAGACAAGGCAAGAAATAAGCAGACAAGTAAGGGATACAGGAGCAGTAAAGGGGGAACAAGTGAGATGAAGCAGTTAAATCGACATATAGGAGTAAACAGGAAAGGCTTTAACACAATTGCCAATGAAATGAATATAAATGCTAGAACTGCAATAATTGCACGACATCACCCTTTGTGCTTTTACTCTCGTCCTTATTATGCAAAACATGATGTAATAAATGTGAATCATGGCACGACATTAACCTTCGTGCTTTTAATCAATGTAAATCATGGCACGACATCACCCTCCGTGCTTTACTTTCTATCCCTCACTATGCAATGTAGTCAAATATCATGGCACGACATCACCCTTCGTGCTTTACACTCTTCCTCACCAAACAATGATAGATATAATGGTAAGGAATACAACATAGGGAAACTTCAGTTCAATATCACCCGGCAAGGGGAAATCATCAATCAATTTCACAACAAGTGCCGGCAAGGGTCTCAGCTATAACCAATCATTTCAAATATATCCTTGACAATTGGGTTTTCAATCAAACTAGTATATCATAAGTTCATCAACCAAGTTTTCCAACAACAACGACTTCCAAGTAGAGACAAGTTCATAATTATAACGAACATGGAAGTAATAACAAGTTTTTTATCAAAAATAGACTCACGGGCATGCTTGACACACAATGCATAGGTACTCGTCACCTTACCTATGCATTGAACATGATAAACACTTAGCACATAGCATACAATACCTATTCCCTTCCCAAAGTTAGGCAAGACACTTACCTCGGGTCCAAAATATAGCAATCAACCCTCTAACACCGCCTTTCCTTTAGAATTCAACTCCGGAATGGTATTATCTAGACATAATTAACTCAATAATATCAATAATGACTCATTAACACAGTCCCGTAGCCTAATTATGAAATTCCTAGCATTCTTCATAAAATACCAAAATTCGACCCCGGGCCCACTTGGTCCAAACACGAGGCTCGAACCAAAACCCGATCACCCATACCCCCACGAGTTCAAATGTATGATTTGTTTTGAAATCTGACCCCGAATTGAGGTTGAATTACCAAAAATCCCATAAGCCCTAACTCTACCCAAAACACCTAATTTCTACCTTTAAAACCCTAGGAGTTTTGGTGATAATTGATGAAAAACCTTAGAAAGTTGAAGGAAAATAAGTTAGTGAGCACTTACCTACGCGTTGGGAAGAAAATCTTTTGAGAAAATCGCCCTAGGTCCTCTTTTTTGAGAAAAAGTGAGAGAAAGAGCGTCTGAAATTGTTCCATTAAAAAAATCACTGTTCGACTCTCGCACATGCGGTACAGGGGTCGCACCTGCGATCTCCCAGGTGCGGGAAAAAGGGTCGCACCTGCGGAGCTGGGTCAGGCCCATAGGGGGCCGCACCTGCGGAAATGGGTCCGCTCCTGCGCAGTCGCTCCTGCGGAGATTTGTCCGCGCCTGCGAGAGGGACCGCACTTGCGGACTGGGCGTCGCGCCTGCGGTCTCGGACCTACGACCCTAGGCTCACAGGTGAGGGCACGCCAAAAATGGGTGCACCAACAGTGTTTTCATGAGTTAAAATACTCCGGATACCTACCCGAAACACCCCCGAGCACTTGGGGCTCAAACCCAAATATACACACAACTCCCGAATCATCCTACGGACTTATTCATTTATTTAAATCACCAAAATATCATCAAAATCAATGGATTAAACCCCAAAACTTATAGAATTGCCTTAAAACTTCATAAAGCTTAATTTTCCAATTTTGATCTGAAACACGTCATTTCAAGTCCGTTTTACACCAAATTTTACAGAAAAGTCACAAAACATATATTAAACCTGTTCCGGGCTCCGGAACCATAATACGGGCTTGGTAACTTGGTTTTCACATCAAAGTTCATTTTCAAAAGCCTTGATTATTTTTCGAAAATAATTTTCTTTAAAAATTCATTTCTCGGGCTTGGGACCTCGGAATTCGATTCCGGGAATACGCCCAAGTTCAATATTTTCCTACGGACCCTCTAGGCCCGTCAAATCACGGGTCCGGGTTCGTTTACCAAAACTGTTGACCAAAGTCAACTTTATTCATTTAATTGTTACAAAAATTCCATTTTCATCAAATTTCCACATAGAAGCTTCTCGGCTACACGCTCGGGCTTCGCACGCATATCGAGGTGAGATTAAGGGAGGCTTTCGGGGCCTTGAAACACAGATTTAGCTGGATTTACTTAGGATGACCTTTTGGGTCATCACGATCTCCACCTCTAAAACAAACGTTCGTCCTCTAACGGACATAGAAAAGTACCCGAGTCTGAGAAAAGATGGGGATAACGACTCCTCATATCGGACTCAGACTCACAAGTAGCTGCCTCGGCAGGCTAACCTCTCCACTGAACACGAACCGAAGGATAATTCTTCGATCTCAACTAGTGAACCTGCCTATCTAATATAGCTACCGGCTCCTCCTCATAGGTCAAATCCTTGTCAAATTGGACACTGCTGAAGTCAAGCATGAGAAGGATCTGCAATGTACCTACGGAGCATAGATACGTGAAACACTGGATGCACGGCTGATAAATGTGGTGGCAAGGCAAGTCTGTAGGCCACCTCTCCTACCTTGTCCAAAATCTCAAATGGACCAATATACCTAGGGCTAAACTTGCCCTTCTTTCCGAATCTCAACATGCCCTTCATAGGCGACACTCGAAGGAACACCTAGTCTCCCACCATGAAAGCCAAATCTCGAACTCTACGATCTGCATAAATCTTTTGCCTGGACTGAGCTGTACGAAGCCTATCCTGAATGATCCTCACCTTGTCCAAGGCATCCTGGATCAACTCAGAACCCAATAACCTAGCCTCTCCGGGCTCAAACCATCTGACTGGAGACCGACATCGTCTACCATACAACGCCTCATACGGAGCCATCTGAATGCTCAACTGATAACTGTTGTTGTAGGCAAACTCTGCTAAAGGCAAGAACTAATCCCATGAACCACCAAAATCAATAACACAAGCTTGCAACATATCCTCAAAATCTGAATAGTACGCTTGGACTGTCCGTCCGTCTGAGGATGAAATGTTGTGCTCAACTCGATCTGTGTGCCCAACTCTCGCTGAAATACTATCCTGAAATGGGAGGTAAACTGACTACCTCGGTCTGATATAATAGATAAGGGCATGCCATGTAACCTGACAATCTCTCTCATGTAGATCTTTGCCAACTTCTCCGCTGAGTACGAAACCGACACAGGAATGAAATGTCCCGACTTGGTCAGCCTATCTACAACAACCCATACTACATCAACCATCCTCTAAGTCTGTGGAAGCCCAACTACAAAATCCATCGTGATACGCTCCCACTACCACTCGGGAAGCTGAATCTGCTGCATCAAACCACCGGGTCTCTGGTGCTCATACTTAACCTGCTGATAATTCAAGCACCGAGCTACATAAGCCACAATATCCTTCTTCATTCTATGCCACGAATAATGTTGTCGTAAGTCCTGGTACATCTTCGCGGCGCCCGGATGAATGGAATACCGGGAACTATGGGCCTCCTGCAATATCAACTCACGAATGCCATCAACATCGGGTACAAAAATACGACCGTGCAATCTCAAAACTCCCTCAGCATCGACTGTGACCTGCTTGGCACGTCCATGCCGAAACGCATCTCTAAGAGCACACAAATGACGATCGTCATACTGCCTGGCGCGAATACGATCATACAATAAAGAACGAGCGACGATATGGGCCAAAACACTACCACCCTCAGAAACCTCCAACCTAAAAAATCGATTGGCTAACTCCTGAACATCCAAAGCCAAAGGTCGCTCTCCAACTGATAAACAGGCCAAACTACCCACACTGACTGACTTCCGGCTCAAAGCATCGGCCACCACATTGGCCTTTACCGGATGATAGAGAATAGTAATATCATAATCCTTCAGCAACTCTAACCATCTCCTCTGCCTCATATTCAACTCCTTTTTCTTAAACAAGTATTGCAAACTCTTGTGATTAGTGAATACCTCACACGGTACCCCATACAAATAGTGCCTCCAAATCTGCAAGGCATGAACAATAGCTGCAAGCTCCAAGGCGTGAACTGGATAATTCTTCTCGGGAATTTTCAACTGACGAGATGCATAGGCTATGACCTTGCCATCCTGCATCAATACAGCACCAAGTCCAACCCGTGAAGCATCACTGGTGTTGTGGTCAATGTTGTCTTGAGCTTCTGAAAGCTCGCTTCACACTCCTCAGACCATCTGAACTGAACACTCTTCTGCGTCAACTTGGTCATAGGGGCCGCTATAGATGAAAACCCCTCCATGAACCGGCGATAATAGCCTGCGAGGCCCAAGAAACTCCTAATCTCTGTGGCGGACGTGGGCCTAGGCCAATCTCTAACTGCTAAAACTTTCTTCGGATACACCTGAATGCCTTCTGCCGATATAACGTGGCCCAAGAATGCCACAAAACGCAACCAGAACTCACACTTAGAAAACATGCAATACAACTGCCTATCCCTCAGAGTCTGGAGGACGACTCTAAGGTGCTGCTCATGCTCCTCTCGGCTGCGAGAGTATATCAAAATATCATCAATGAAAACAATAACGAACGAGTCCAAATAAGGCCTGAATACCCGATTCATCAACTCTCCATTAAAGCAGCAGGGGCATTAGTCAACCCAAACGACATGACCAAAAACTCATAATGCCCATAACAAGTGCGAAAAGCCGTCTTAGGCACATTAAACGCCATGATCCTCAGCTGATGATAACCAGACCTCAAGTCTATCTTAGAGAATACCGTAGTACCCTGAAGCTGATCAAATAAGTCATCGATCCTCGGCAAAGGATACCTTTTCTTGATAGTAACCTTATTCAACTGCCGGTAGTCAATACACATCCTCATTGATCAATCTTTCTTCTTCACGAACAACAAGGGAGCACCCCAAGGAGAAACACTAGGCCTGATGAAGCCTTTATCCAAAAAATCCTGTAATTGTTCCTTTAATTCCTTCAACTCTGGCGGAGCCATACGATATGACAGAATAGAAATAGGCTGGGTGCCCTCAGCTACCTCAATACAGAAGTCAATATCCCTGTCGGGTGGTATACCTGACAGGTCAGCAGGGAATACCTCTGAAAACTCACAAACCACAGGCAGACTCTATAGAAGGAACCTCAGCACTAGAATCACGGACATAGGCTAGATAGGCCAAACAACCCTTCTCGACCATGCGTCGAGCCTTCATATAAGAAACAACTCTACCATAAGAATGACTAGGAGTCCCTCTCCACTCTAAACGAGGTACTCCTAGCAAGGCTAAGGTAACTGTCTTGGAATGACAATCCAAGATAGCGTGATAGGGAGATAGCCATTCCATACCCAATATAACATCAAAGTCAACCATATCAAGAAGAAAAAGATCAACCTGAGTCTCCATTCCACCAATAACTACTACGCAAGCACGGTAGACTCGATCTACCACTATAGAATCACCCACTTGTGTAGACACATGTACAACAGTACTCAAAGAAATCACAGGGCATGCTAGAATAAGGGGAAAAATATGAAGACACGTAGGAAAATGTAGAACCCGGATAAAATAACACCGAAGCCTCTCGACTACAAAATGAAATCGTACCTGTAATAACTACATCAGAAGCCTCAGCATCAGGACGAGTGAGAAAAGCATAACACTGGGGCTGAGCCCCTCCAACCGGCGCATCTCTAGGTCTAGCTGCTACGGGCTGACCTCTACCTCTCATGGCATGTGCTCCACCTCTATGAGCTTGACCACCACCTCTGGCACCTCGACCACCACCCCTAGTTGGTTGAGGGGGTAAGGGTGCACCTGCTGTGGGAACCAAGGCACGGGAACCCTGATACTGGGGTCCACTCGAAGCTCGGGGGCAATATCTGGCAATGTGCCCCGGGCTACCACAACTATAACAAGATCTCTGCTGTTGTGGCTGATCACTCAGGAACTGGCCCTGACGACCCTGATAACTACCCTGGTAACTCTGAAGTGGTTGTGCACTAATAGATGTTGGTGGTGCACTAACAGGAGCTGGCGGTGCACGGGGAGATACCTGAAGTGCTGACTGAAAGGGTCGGGGTGGATGACCCCTACTGAAAGAATCCCTGCCTCCAGATGAGGCTCCAGTGAATCTACCAAAATGACAGGGCCTCTTGTTAGCCCCCTAACCACCTCTCTGTGACAAAATCATCTCAATCCTCCTGTCCACATCGGCCGCATCCTGGAACGAAATATCAGTACTCGACTCCCTGGCCATCTGGAGTCGTATAGGCTGTACCAATCTCTCAATGAACCTCCGAAATCTCTCCCGATCAGTGGGGAGTATCATCAATGCATGCCTGGCTAGAGCGATGAACCAGGTCTCGTACTGAGTAACAGACATAGATCCCTGCTGGAGGCGCTCAAATTGTCTCCTAATATCCTCTCGCTGAGTAATGGGAAGGATCTTCCCCAAAAATACCTTTGTGAACTGAGCCCAAGTCAAAGGTGCAGACTCAGCTGGTCTGGCTAAGCAGTAGCCCCTCCACCAAGTCTTGGCTGTGCCAGATAGTCGAAAAGTAGCAAAGTCAACTCCATTGGACTCCGCTATGCCCATGTTCCAAAGAACCTCATGACAATTGTCCAAGTAATCATGTGGATCCTCTGACTGTGCACCAGTAAAATTAGTAGTGAATAACTTGGTGAATTTGTTCAGTCTCCACAACGCATCCGCTGGCATAGCTGCTCCCTCAGCTACAGGTGCTGCAATACCTGGCTGTGCTACTCCGGCTAGCTGAGGTGCCGGAGTCTGAAACTGAGTGGCAACCTGCTCTGGGGTATGAATAACAGGAGTCTGGATCCTTAACCCAGCCTGAGATCCAGCTGATGCAGTAGGAAGAAGACCTGCTTATGCTACACTCTCCATGAGTCCTACCAGACGGACAAGAGCGTCCTGAAGCACTGGGGTAGCTATGAACCCCTCTGGGACCTGCGCTGGCCCAACTGGGACTGTCAGAACTGGGACCTCCTCGTCAGACTAAACCTGAGGGTCCTCCACCGGGGCTGCTGCTCTAGGCTGAGCCCGGCCCCGGCCTCGGCCTCTAAGACGGCCTCGTCCTCGACCTCGACCCCTCGTAGGAGATGTAGCAGGAGTGTCGGGCTGCTGAGCAGAACCAAGGGAAGCACGCGTCCTCGCCATCTGCGAGAGAGTAGAATGGAAACTCAATCAGTACTCAGAATATATATCGCACGACAGGGAATGAAGAAATGTGGAGTTATCCTAACTTTGCAGCCTCTAGGGATAAGTACAGACGTCTCCGTACCGATCCCTCAGACTCTACTAAGGTTGTTCGTGAGTTGGGAGACCTAAGCAACCTAGAGCTTTGATACCAACTTGCCACGACCCGAAATCACACCCTTCAGGACATGACTACGTCTAATGTAGAGCCCGCTAGACAAGCCAACGTGCATAAATAATCTCACTTTTGCAACCCAATTCAACAGTAGTAAAGAAAATACCTTTAAAAATCTTAACAGGAATAACGAAATACTTCAGAATTATTTTACAGCGGAATTGTAATAGAAATCCAAAAATGTAAAGTGAAATAGTAAAATACATAGCGTCGCATAAGCCCCAAACCGGGGTGTCACAACTCACGAACTGTCTAAACAGAATGCTAAATACAGAGTCTGAAAAGAAATACATAATTGTCTTTGGAACTACAAACGAAATAAGACAATAGGAGAACTAATGAGCAGGAGACACTCCAAGGTCCACGAATGTCAGCAGTATACCTTGAAGCTCTGGGTGGACTGAAGCACATAGCATACAATACCTATTCCCTTCCCAAAGTTAGGCAAGACACTTACCTCGGGTCCAAAATATAGCAATCAACCCTCTAACACTGCCTTTCCTTTAGAATTCAACTCCGGAATGGTATTATCTAGACATAATTAACTCAATAATATCAATAATGACTCATTAACACAGTCCCGTAGCCTAATTACGAAATTCCTAGCATTCTTCATAAAATACCAAAATTCGACCCCGGGCCCACTTGGTCCAAACACGAGGCTCGAACCAAAACCCGATCACCCATACCCCCACGAGTTCAAATGTATGATTTGTTTTGAAATCTGACCCCGAATTGAGGTTGAATTACCAAAAATCCCATAAGCCCTAACTCTACCCAAAACACCTAATTTCTACCTTTAAAACCCTAGGAGTTTTGGTGATAATTGATGAAAAACCTTAGAAAGTTGAAGGAAAATAAGTTAGTGAGCACTTACCTACGCGTTGGGAAGAAAATCTTTTGAGAAAATCGCCCTAGGTCCTCTTTTTTGAGAAAAAGTGAGAGACAGAGCTTCTGAAATTGTTCCTTTAAAAAAATCACTGTTCGACTCTCGCACCTGCGATGCGAGAAAAAGGGTCGCACCTGCGGAGCTGGGTCAGGCCCATTGGGGCCGCACCTGCGGAAATGGGTTCGCTCCTACGCAGTCGCTCTTGCGGAGTTCTGTACGCGCCTGCGAGAGGGAGCGCACCTGCGAACTGGGCGTCGCGCCTGCGGTCTCGCACCTGCGGCACTAGGCTCGCAGGTGCGGGCATGCCAGAAATAGGTTCACCAACAGTGTTTCCATGAGTTAAAACACCCCGGATACCTACCGAAAACACCCCCGAGCCCTCGGAGCTCAAACCCAAATATACACACAACTCCCGAATCATCCTACAAACTTATTCATGTATTTAAATCACCAAAATATAATCAAAACCAATGGATTAAACCCCAAAACTCATAGAATTTCCTTAAAACTTCATAAAGCTTAGTTTTCCAATTTTGATCCGAAACACGTCATTTCAAGTCCGTTTTACACTAAATTTCACACATAAGTCACATAACATATATTAAACCTATTCCGGGCTCCGGAACCATAATACGGGCCCGATAACACGGTTTTCACATCAAAGTTAATTTTCTAAAGCTTTTATTATTTTTCAGAAAACAATTTTCTTTAAAAATTCATTTCTCAAGCTTGGGACGTCGGAATTCAATTCCGGGCATACGCCCAAGTCCCATATTTTCCTACAGACCCTCCGGGACCGTCAAATCACGGTCCGAGTTCGTTTATCAAAAATGTTGACCAGAGTCAACTTTATTCATTTAATTGTTACAAAAATTCCATTTTCATCAAATTTCCACATAGAAGCTTCCCGAATACACACTCGGGATACGCACACATATCGAGATGAGATTAACGCAGGCTTTTGGGGCCTCAGTACACAGATTTAGCTGGATTTATTCAGGATGACTTTTTGGGTCATCACAGAGAGAGAGAGAGAGAGAGAGAGAGAGAGAGAGAGAGAGAAACATAGAGTGAACAAAAAAAAGAGTGACAAAAATAATTGAGAAAAACAAAGAGCAGAAATAACAAAAAGAGAAAGGAAAAGAAATCGAGATACGGAGAATTCAAAAAAGGAAGGAGAGATAAAACTGGAAAGGGACATTTAAAGCTTGGGATGAAACACGCAACCGTTCAATTACATTGTAGAAGCATTTAACTATTATGTGCATTGCATCCCAACATGCAATTTCCTATATGTTAAATGACTCAAAACTAACAAGGTTCTTTGGTGTGCAAATTAGCTAGGTTTTGGTGGTTGATTTTATTGGTAATCCGATTTCCCATCCTTCACAAGATCCAAAGGTAGAGATGGCCTCCGCAAGTAATCTGCCAATCATCGATCCTGAGGATAGCCCGTCATCAGCTAATCCGCAGTCGGAATCAGCAACTGCTGAAGAAAATAGAATGTTGTGTTGCCGCATGTTAAAAATGTGGGACGCCTAGTCTAATGGTAGGGAACCGCCAAGTGTAATCCCTGGTTTTCATGAGTTGATTCCCAGTTCAGATGATCTTTCCAACATCTTTGTGCCCAACTCACTCTTCCCATGTGGCCACCCTCTAATGCCGCATAATGACCTGGAAATGCCTCCGGTGGATCACCCCCAGGTGCCGGATTCAAGGGCACATCCAACAATGTTCATTGTGCCACCAATCTCCACTACAGCACATCAAACAGTGCCCAGGCCAAACTCATACCCTCAGCACTGATACGCTCAATTTACACCTTAAAAGAATGTAAGCGATCATTGTCAAATATAGTAACCCAACAAGGTTGGGGTCGAATCCCACAGAGAACAATATGAGGGCGTTAGGAATTCTAGAGAATTATCAGCTATCGTGCAGTGCCAAACAAATATGATTTTGGGTTTTTGCTCAATTTCACTCCAATTTGACCTTAACCACTTCATGGCATCATTTTCCTGCAAATAGAGCAATTATACACTGATAGTAACCTTAAATACCCATTGAGCAGCACAAAATCTACTGAAAAGAGGCTAAAATGAGTGGTAAAATTGCCACTAATCAAGCACCTGCAATATGAGTCTCCCATGGGTCAACAAAGAACAATAAGAAACACCGAGCAGGAAGAAATGGCTCGGAAGATGAGAGGCCTAGAGAAACGCTTAAAGAACATACATGGTTTGAGTAGTCAGAAGACTCTCTCCTACTCCGATTTATGCATGTTTCCACACGTTCACCCGCCAGTTGGTTTCAAGACACCAAAGTTTGAAAAATATGACGGACACGGAGACCCGATCACTCACTTGAAACGATATTGTAACCAGCTGAGGGGTGCTGGTGGAAAAGAAGAGTTTCTAATGGCCTACTTTGGAGAAACCCTCACCGGGATCACTTCTGAATGGTATATGAATCAAGAAATTACCCATTGGCATGTGTGGGACGATTTGGCCCGAGACTTTGTCCGCCAGTTTTAGTATAATGTGGACATCGCTCCCAACAAGAACTCTTTGTCTAATTTTGAAAAAGAAAACCGCGAAAAGCTTTAGCAAATATGTTGTTAAATGGCGTGAGCAAGCTGCTAGAGTAAAGCCTTCAATGGACAAATCAGAAATGGATACGGTTTGCCTACAAGACCAAGAGGCAAATTACTTCCAGAACATGATGTCTGTTATTTGTGGACCGTTCGCTGAGGCTATCAAAATTGGGGAGACGGTAAAAAATGGTTTGAAAACGGGCCGAATCTTGAGTCAAACTGCTTTTAATTCTGCATCACAAGCCGTTCAGAATGGTTCAAGGGGTTTGACGAACAGAAACAAGATAGAAGAGGGAGTCATGATGACTTCGAGCTCAAAGGGGACCCTCAGGGCATTCAACCAATAATATATGCTTCCTAAAGTCCCACAACACCTTTATCCCTATCAAGATGATGTTGTATATGCCGTGGCACCACCTCCCTATGTGGTGATGAGCACACAACATTACACGCGGCCATAAAATTATGCCCAAACCCGAGTTCCACTTCCCAGAAATGCCCATCCTTACCAAGCTCCGTATAATCCCAAGCCAAATTTTCTCCAATACAATCCTCGCCCAAGAGAGCCTTTTAAACAAAATTAGTTCACCCATATTGGTGAATCATACTCTAGCTTATTCCAACAGTTGATCAGGACATGTCTGTTGCAGCCAGTGACCCCGAACCGGCCCAACCCCGAGTCCATATCGCATCGGGCTGATGCTGGATGTGAGTACCACTCTGGAGCAGTGAGGCATGACACTGAAGATTGTTGGACTCTTAAAAGAGTAGTGGAAGATCTCATCGAGGTCCAGGCAATAGTGCTTAGGGATCCAGATAATCCCCGACCTACTCACACTGGGCGAGTAGTCGGAATGATTTGTGAAGATGAAGAATTTGATCCGGCATTGAAGGCCACTACAGCCATTGCCGAGGCAGAAGAAAAGCCAAAAAATAGTCGCCAAATTATCCTTTTTGCCAACCCTTTGAGCCGGTTACATTCCTTTGATTACCCTCTTTGGAACCTGAAAGTGTTACTGGAAAAAAAAGGAAAAGAAAAAGAAATAAAAAGAGAAGAAAAAAAAAAAAAAAAAAAAAAAAAAAAAAAAAAAAAAAAAAAAAAAAAAAAAAAAAAAAAAAAAAAAAAAAAAAAAAAGAGACAAAAAAAAAGAGAGAAGAAAATGAAATGAAAAATAGGAGGACAAGGAAAGCAAAAGAAAGAGAAAACAAAACAAAACAAAAATCAAAAACAAAAACAAGAGTTACCTGAACTACGTTCGACTTGATTCCGAAAGGATACGTAGGCATCCTCTCTTTGGGGTTCAGTCACACCAAATAAAATGTCACATTTCCCGAAGAGTTTAAGCTGGGGAAAATGTTATGTATATTCGGCGATGTTTTCGCCTGAAAGGTTCCAAAGTTGTAATTCAATACAAATTCTTTGCATCAAAATCCTGTTCAAGTCCTTCCGATCAATCGGGAAACATGTCCCAAAATTAGAGGATACATTTGTTTGGATCTGATGCAAGCCAATGAGAGAAATAAAATGAGAGAGTCCTATCGGTGAAAATCTACACAGGCACCGTGAGGCGACGGTAAGAAGAGAGATTAAAATGAGAGAGTCTTATCAATGAAAACCCCACGGGAACTGTGGGGCGACGGTGAGAAGAGAAATTAAAATGAGAGAGTCTTATCGGTGAAAACCCAAACGGGCACCGTAAGGCGACGGAAAGCAGAGAAATTGAAATGAGAGAGTCTTGTCGGTGAAAACTCACACGGGTGGCGACGGTAAGAAGAGAAATTAAAATGAGAGAGTCTTATCGGTGGAAACCCGCACGGGCACCGTGAGGCAATGGAAAGCAGAGAAATTGAAAATGAGACAATCCTGTTAGTGAAAACTCACAAAGAGCACTACAGGGCGATGGTGAAAAGAGAAATGAGAGAGGTTGGTTGGTGAAAACCCGCAAAGGGCGCCACTGATCGAAAAGGATAATGGTTCACTGACATGGACACAGTCCGGGACAAGGCTTCTCGATCTCGGGGTATCAATTGTGATGAATTTCTGAGAGTTGGACGGTCTACACGGATCAGGCATCTAGTCTAAAAGACATGTCATGTTCTTTGAAGTCTGCATGCGCTCTAGATTAGTCCTTCTTTCCTTTCCCCAAAAGGGATACCTCTTGTTTAAATTCATCGTCCATTCTATCATTTATTTCTCTTTTGAATCCCTTTCGGTATAACTCTGTTCCGAAACTAAGGCAAAGAAAGGATGTAAAATCTGATCTACAGGGCTCTCATTTGACACGGGCTAATATGCATAAGGCACCCATCCTCGTCAGGGGCATCGAGTCGATATCGACTGGTCATAGCGGCCGATGCTTCAAATTTAAAACCATCAAAAGGAGAAAATCAAATTGAAGTGCATATAAAGGCGAACGAAGTTGAAAGGTTGAGTCCCACGTGGCTAACCATCTCGGCAAGGTCTAAAAAGCCGAAATACTCCAAATACCCTAAAGTTAAAGTTGGAGGAAAAGTCATAAATGAAAGGCCAATAAAGGCGAAGTAAAGTTGGGAAGTTTAAGTCCCACGTGACTAACCGTTGCATCAGAATTTGAGAAGCCAAAATTCCCCCGGTACTCCGGAAATCCAAAAGAAAAGCAAGTGAAAAGCCTACAAAGGCAAAATAAAGTAAAAATGTTGGGTCCCACGTGACCGATCGCCATGGTAAAATCTGGAAAGCCAGAGTCCCCGGAATTAGAGATGAAACCCATCCCCAGCAAGCAAGAAAGCGGTTGAGATCTTTATCAAGGGGGCCGAGATCAAGCAGTTGAAAATCAAGGCCGCAAAACCAACCACCGTTTCAAACTAACAAATTGTTCTTTGTTTGAAAATAGGAAACATGTGCAACCAAAAGAAATTGCGCAAGGGCTTGTAGGAGCTCTGGAGAAACTACTCCTAAAAGGGAAGTTTCCTCTATAAATTATTTTCCGCATTCACTCATTCTTTGAAAATAAAATAAATAAATAAATAAAAAATGATGTTGAAAACAATTCAAACCTAAAGTAGTATAGGGCTCCAATCCCCAGCTAAACCTTTTCCAACCTACGATATTCCACTCTTTAGTGATGCCAACATAGGGTCCCACTCCCTAGTTGATGCCGGCATAACCCGATGACTTTTCCAACATAGGATCCCAATCCCTAGTTGATGTCGGCAAAACCCGATGACTTTTCCAACTTAGGATCCCAATCCCTAGTTGATGCCGGGATAACCCGATGATTCTGCCAACATAGGGTCCCACTCCCTAGCAGACACCAGCATAACCTGGTGATCTCTTTTCCTGGAAACACCATAACCTGTTGACCTTTTTCCGACTATCGTGCCCCCTTTTTCCTCGCGGAGGTCGGGTTTTGACATGTGACAACTCTTTTAAATGGGTATTAAAAGAAAGAGTCGCCACCTGTGATGACCGAAAAGCTCATCCTGTGTATATTTTGTTAAATCTGTGTTTTGAGGCCCCGCAAGCCTCCGTTAATATAACCTTGGTATGCGTGCACAACCTGGGCGTGTTGCCGAGAAGCTTTTATGTGAAAATTTGATGAAAATAGAATTTTAGTAACAATTAAATGAATAAAGTTGACTTTGGTCAATATTTTTGGTAAACGGTCCCAGAGGGTCCGTAGGAAAATATAGGACTTGGGTGTATGCCTGGAATGGAATTCCAAGGTCCCAAGCCCGAGAAATGAATTTTTAAAGAAAATTGTTTTCTGAAAATAATAAAGGTTTTTGAAAATGAAGTTTGATGTGAAAACCGTGTTACCGGGCCAGTATTATGGTTCCGGAGCCCGGAACAGGTTTATTATATGTTATGTGAGTTATCTGTGAAATTTGGTGTAAAACGGACTTGAAATGACGTGATTCGGATTGAAATTGGAAAAAAATAAGCTTTATGAAGTTTTAAGAAACTTCTAAGAGTTTTGAGGTTTAATTCGATGATTTTGATGATATCTTGGTGATTTAAATGCTTGAATAAGTACGTAGGATGATTTGGGAGTCGTGTGTGTTTTTGATTTTGAGCCCTGAGGGCTCGGGTGAGTTTCGGGTAGCTAACGGGGTGTTAAAAGTAGGAAAAATATGGGGTTTCTTGAGTTTTCTGGTGTCTGTTAGTTTCCTCTATGCGATGGCATAGGCTATGTCGCGATCGCATAGTGTAATTGAGAGGGGGGGGGGGGGGGGGGGGGGGGGGGTCTGTGACTCTATGCGATCTCATAGTTGCTCCCGCGATCGCATAGGGTGTAGGCGATCTGGATGGGGGCCGGGTAATTACTCTCTGCGATCGCATATTCCCTTTCGCGATCGCAGAGCTCAAGCCAGTGCTCTTCCGCGATTGCAACCCCCATTCTGCGATCGCATAGGGTCAGTCAAGCTCTCTTCTGTGAAGTGTATTTTTGCCCAGTTATTTTCTTAAGTCAAAAACAGAATGTTATTTCGGGATTTTCATATTTCCACCACTTTCTCCTTCCCCCAACCTCCATTGAATACCTCCAAGCCATATTCTCCTCCATAACCTCCTGGGTAAGTGTTTATAACATCGATTTCTTCCATTTTTCTTCCATAATCACTAGAATCTAGGCCTAAAATCCTAAAATCAAAGTAGAAATTAGGGGTTTTGGGTAGAGTTAGGGCTTATGGAATTTTTGGTAATTCAACCCCAATTTGGAGTCTAATTTCAAAACAAATTATATATTCTAACTCGTGGGGGTATTAGTGATCGGGTTTTTGTCCGAGCCTCGTGTTTGGACCAAGCGGGCCCGGGGTCAAATTTTGGAAATTTTGGAAGAATGATAGGAATTGTGTACTTAGGCTATGTGATTGTGTTATTGGGTTATTATTGATACACATAAGTTAATTATGCCTAGATATTGTTGTTCCGGAGTTGAATTCAAAAGGAAAGGCGGTGTTAGAGGGTTGACTGCCATATTTTGGACCCGAGCTAAGTGGCTTGCCTAACTTTGGTGAGGGAATAGGTATTGTATGCTATGTGCTAAGTGTTTATCATGTTCAATGCATAGGTAAGGTGACGAGTACCTATGCATTGTGTGTCAAGCATTCCCGTGAGTCTAATTTGGATAAAAGTCTTGTTATTACTTCCATGTTCGTTATATTATGAACTTGTCTCTAGTTGGAAGTCGTTGTTGTTGGAAATCTTGGTTGATGGACTTATGATATATCGATTCGATTGAAAACCCAACTATTAAGGATACATTTAAAATGATTGGTTATAGTTGAGACCCTTTCCGGGCACTTGTTGTGAAATTGATTGATGCTTTCCCATTGCCGGGTGATATTGAAATGTATTTCCTCTATGCTGTACTCCTTGCCATTATATCTGTCATTGTTTGGTGAGGAAGAGTGTCAAGCACGAAGGGTGATATCGTGCCATGATATTTGATTACATTGCATACCAAGGAAGAGTGTAAAGCATGAAGGGTGATGTCGTGCCATGATTCACATTGATTATAAGCACGAAGGTTAATGTCGTGCCATGGTTTACATTGATTATAAGAACGAATGTTAATGTCGTGCCATGATTTATATTGCCTTACATTTTACATTGCATTGTGAGGAAGAGAGTAAAAGCACGAAGGGTGATGCTGTGCCATGATTATACTATTTCACATCATACATCGCATTGTGAGGAAGAGAGTAAAAGCACGAAGGGTGATGCTGTGCCATGATTATACTATTTCACATCATACATCGCATTGTGAGGAAGAGAGTAAAAGCACGAAGGGTGATGTCGTGCCATTATATACATTTTTGGTATTTATACTTGTTTCGTTAGCTGTTGTGTGAAATTGCCTCCCTTGTTTACTTCTATATGTCAATTTAATTGCTTCATTTCACTTGTTCCCCTTTACTGCTCCCGTATCCCATACTTGTCTGCCTATCTTCCACCTTGTTTTTCCATTCTTTGAGTGTAAAATAGGACAGGTTAACGTTGTTGCTAAGTCTAGCCTCGTCACTACTTCGACCGAGGTTAGGCTCGGCACTTACTCAGTACATGGGGTCGGTTGTACTAACGCTACACTGCACTTCTTAATGTTGTGCAGACCCCGCATCCGGACCCAGTGGACCGCATTGAGGGAGTCACTTTCAGCCCACCCAGAGCTTCAAGGTATACTGCTGGCGTTCGTGGACCTTGGAGTCTTTCCTGCTCATTAGTTCTCCTATTGTCTTATTTCTTTTGTAGTTCCAAAGACAATTATGTATTTCTTTTCAGACTCTGTATTTAGCACTCTGTTTAGACAGTTCGTGAGTTGTGACACCCCGGTTTGGGGCTTATGCGACGTTATGTATTTTACCATTTCACTTTGCATTTTCGGATTTCTATTACATTTCCGCTATTAAAATTCTAAAGTGTTTCGTTATTTCTATTAAGATTTTTGAAAGCATTTCCTTTACTATGGTTGAATTGGATTGAAAATGTTAGATTACATGTGCACGTTAGCTTGTCTAGCAGGTTCAACGTTAGACGCAGTCACGGCCTGAAGGTGGTATTTTGGGTCGTGACAAGTTGGTATCAGAGCTTTAGGTTGCTTAGGTCTCACAACTCACGAACAACCTTGGTAGAGTCTGAGGGATCGGTACGGAGACGTCTGTACTTATCTCCCAGAGGCTGAAAAGTTAGGATAACTCCACATTTCTTCATTCTCTGTCGTGCGATATATATTCTGAGTACTATTGAATTTTCATTCTACTCTCTCGCAGATGGCGAGGACGCGTGCTTCCCTTTGTTCTGCTCAATAACCCGACACTCTTGCTACAACTCCTACGAGGGGTCGAGGTCGAGGACGAGGCCATGCTAGAGGCCGAGGCCGGGCTCAGCCTAGAGTAGCAACCCTAGTGGAGGACCCTCAGGTCGAGTATGATGAGGAGGTCCCAGTTCCGGTAGTCCCAGTTGGACCAACGCAGGTCCTAGAGGGGTTCATAGCTACCCTAGTGCTTCAAGACACTCTTGTTCGTCTGGTAGGACTTATGAAGAGTGTGTCTCAGGCCGGTCATCTTCCTACTGCACCAGCTGGTTCTCAGGCTGGGGGAGGGACCCAGACTCCTCAGCCAGCCGGAGTAGCACAGCTAGGTATTGCGGCACCCGTAGCTGAGGGAGCAGCCATGTCAGCGGATGCTTTGTGGAGACTGGACAGATTCACCAAGTTATTCACTACTACTTTTACTGGTGCACCGTCAGAGGATCCACAGGATTACTTGGACAGCTGTCATGAGGTTCATCGGAACATGGGCACAGTGGAGTCCAATGGAGTTGACTTCACTACTTTTCGACTATCTGGCGCAACCAAGACTTGGTAAGGGGACTACTGCTTAGCCAGACCAGCTGGGTATGCACCTTTGACTTGGTCGCAATTCACAAAGGTATTTTTGGGGAAGTTCCTTCCCATTACCCAGCGAGAGGATCTTAAGAGGCAGTTTGAGCACCTCCAGTAGGGATCTATGTCTGTTACTCAGTACGAGACCAGGTTCATCGCTCTAGCCAGGCATGCATTGATCATACCCCCCACTGATGGGGAGAGGGTTCAAAGATTTATTGAGGGATTGGCCCAGCCTATCAGACTCCAGATGGCTAGAGAGTCAGGTACAAACATTTCCTTTCAGGCTGCGGCCGATGTGGCCAGGAGGATTTAGATGATTCTATTCCAAGGTGGAGGTCAGGGGGCTGACAAGAGGCCCCGTCATTTTGGTAGATTCAGTAGAGCCTCATCTGGAGGCATGGATTCTTTTAGTAGGGGTCATCCACCCCGACCTTTTAAGTTAGCACATCAGGTATCTCCCCGTGCACCGCCAGCTCATGTTAGTGCACCACCAGCACCTACCAGTGCACAACCACTTCAGAGTTACCAGAGTGGGTATCAAGGTCGTCAGGGCCAGTTCCTGAGTCATCAGCCACAGCAGCAGAGATCTTGTTATAGTTGTGGTAGCCCAGGGCACATTTCCCTCGAGCTTCGAGCGGACCCCAGTATCAGGGTTCCCGTAGCAGGTGCACCCTTACCCTCTCAGCCAGCTAGGGGTGGTGGTCGAGGTGCCAGAGGTGGTGGTCAGGCTCATAGAGGTGGAGCACAAGCCATGAGAGGTAGAGGTAAGCCCGTAGCAGGTAGACCCAGAGATGTGCAGTTTAGAGGGGCTCAACCCCGGTGTTATGCTTTTCCTTCTTGTCGTGATGCTGAGGCTTCTGATGTAGTTATTACAGGTACGATTTCAGTTTGCAGCCGAGAGGCTTCGGTGTTATTTGATCTGGGTTCTACATTCTCCTATGTGTCTTCATATTTTACCCCTTATTTGAGTATGCCACGTGATTCCTTGACTACTGTTGTACATGTGTCTACACTGGTGGGTGATTCTATAGTGGTAGATCGAGTCTACCGTGCTTGCGTAGTAGTTATTGGTGGTCTGGAGACTCGGGTTGATCTTTTGCTTCTTGATATGGTTGACTTTGATGTTATATTGGGGATGGACTGGTTATCTCCCTATCATGCTATCTTGGATTGTCATGCCAAGACAGTGACCTTAGCCTTGCCAGGAGTACCTCAGTTAGAGTGGAGAGGGACTCCTAGTCATTCTTCGGGTAGGGTTATTTCTTATATGAAGGCTCGGCGCATGGTCGAGAAAGGTTGTTTGGCCTATTTGGCCTATGTTCGTGATTTTGGTGCTGAGGTTCCTTCTATAAAGTCTGTGCCCGTGGTTCACGAGTTTCCAGAGGTATTCCGTGCTGACCTGCCAGGTATGCCACCCGACAGGGATATTGACTTTTGTATTGAGTTAGCTGATGGCACTCAGCCCATTTCTATTCCCATGTATCGTATGGCCCCGCCAGAGTTGAAGGAATTAAAGGAACAATTACAGGATTTGTTGGATAGAGGATTCATCAGGCCTAGTGTTTCTCCTTGGGGTGCTCTAGTATTGTTCGTGAAGAAGAAAGATGGCTCAATGAGGATGTGTATTGACTACCGGCAATTGAATAAGGTTACTATCAAGAACAAGTATCCGTTGCCGAGGATTGATGACTTATTTGATCAGCTTTAGGGTGCTACAGTGTTCTCTAAGATAGACTTGAGATCTGGTTATCATCAGTTGAGGATTAGGGCTTCTGATGTCCCTAAGACAGCTTTTCGCACTCGTTATAGTCACTATGAGTTTTTGGTGATGTCTTTTGGGTTGACTAATGCCCCCGCTGCTTTTATGGAGTTGATGAATCGGGTATTCAGGCCTTATTTGGACTCGTTCGTTATTGTTTTCATTGATGATATTTTGATATACTCTCGCAGCCGAGAGGAGCATGAGCAGCACCTTAGAGTCGTCCTCCAAACTCTGAGGGATAGTCAGTTGTTTGCCAAGTTTTCTAAGTGTGAGTTCTGGTTGAGTTCAGTGGAATTCTTGGGCCACGTTGTATCGGGAGAGGGCATTCAGGTGGATCCGAAGAAAGTTTCAGCAGCTAGAGATTGGCCTAGGACCACTTCAGCCACAGAGATTCGGAGTTTCTTGGGCCTCACAGGCTATTATCGCCGGTTCGTGGAGGGGTTTTCATCTATCGCAGCCCTGATGACCAGGTTGACTCAGAAGAGTGTTCAGTTTAGATGGTCTGATGAGTGTGAAGCGAGCTTTCAGAAGCTCAAGACAGCATTGACCACAGCACCAGTCTTGGTATTGCCCACGGGTTCAGATTCGTATATCGTGTATTATGATGCTTCGCGGATTGGGCTTGGTGCAGTGTTTATGCATGATGGGAAGGTTATAGCCTATGCATCTCGTTAGTTGAAGATCCACGAGAAGAATTATCCAGTGTACGACTTGGAGCTTGCGGCTATTGTTCATGCCTTAAAGATTTGGAGGCACTATTTGTATGGGGTACCGTGTGAGGTATTCACTGATCACAAGAGTTTGCAATACTTGTTTAAGCAAAATGAGTTGAATATGAGGCAGAAGAGGTGGTTAGAGTTGCTGAAGGATTATGATATTACCATTCTTTATCATCCGGGGAAGGCCAATGTGGTAGCTGATGCTTTGAGCCGGAAGTCAGTCGGTATGGGTAGTTTGGCATATTTATCAGTCGGAGAGCGGCCTTTGGTTTTGGACATTCAGGCGTTAGCCAATCGATTTGTTAGGTTGGAGGTTCCTGAGGATGGCAGTGTTTTGCCCCATATCGTCGCTCGTTCTTCGATGTATGATCGTATTCGCGCCAAGCAGTATGATGATCGTCATTGGTGTGCTCTTAGAGATGCGGTTCGGCACGGACCTGCCAAGCAGGTCACATTCGATGCTGAGGGAGTTTTGAAATTGTAGGGTCGTATTTGTGTACCCGATGTTGATGGCATTCGTGAGTTGATATTGTAGGAGGCCCATAGTTCCCGATATTCCGTTCATCCGGGCGCCGCAAAGATGTACCAGGACTTGCGACAGCATTATTGGTGGTGTAGGATGAAGAAGGATATTGTAGCCTATGTAGCTCGGTGTTTGAATTGCCAGCAGGTTAAGTATGAGCACCAGAGACCCGGTGGTTTGATGCAGCAGATTCAGCTTCCTGAGTGGAAGTGGGAGCGTATCACGATGGTGTTGATACCCAATATTTCTCTCAAATTATTTTTAAACTTGCATATATGTTTTCAAAATCATTTTTGTAATAATGAGTATTTTCCCAATTTTTACACATTTTTATTTGAATTATTTCCTATTTTATTTACTGTTTTCACATTTTTATAATTCATAAATTACGCTCTAAATAATCTCAAAATATTTTCCAATTTAATATTTCATTTATAATCACCTTTTACTTATTAAATTTCAGTTATTCTCAAAATTGATCAATTAAGTACTATTTAATTGCAATTACAATCACTTTTGCAAATACGGCCTAATTGGACATTTTGTATTGTTTCAACTCGAAAGTTATGTTTTCTTATACTCAATATCAGTTAATTATTGTGATTTTACCTGTTTTTAACCTAATTTCATATTTTATAATTATTGGCTATTTTTTTATATTAATTAATTACCTATTTTGGGGTATTTAACATTTGTCCATTTTTATTTAAAACCTATCCACTTTAAACCCCCCAATTACCCCAACCCAGCCCAATCTTAAACTCACCCGACCAACCCCTGGTTGATCTGAGCCGTTGATCAAATGAGATAAACGGCCCAGATCTCTTGTTGCCTTAATTAACTCGAACGACCCCTCCCCGACCCCTCACTTTCCTCAACCCTCCCATCTCTCTACGATGGTCTCTCTCTTTGGTCTCTCTAGATACTTCTCGTCTCCGATGACTTTGTCCTTCTTCTCCGGCCATCTCCGACGACCATCCTCAAACCTCGAGCCTCCAATGGGTTTCCCTCACCTCGCACACCATCCTTGAGGTCTTCAAGGGCCCTGGGCCATGGCGACTTGCACCTAGGGTTTCTGCTTGGGCGTTTATGGTCTCTCCGGTGATTTTTTCAGCAAAATCTCACCATATGTGTTCCGATCCTTGAGACTTATGACATGTTCTTTCGTTCTACTTAGGTTTCTTTTAAACCCTCACTTTGGCTTAAATCTTTCATATCCATGTTGTTTTTAATGATTCAAGCATGTCTCACTTTATATTTTACATTATTCTCGACTCAATCTTTAAGAATCTTCAATTTTCAAACATTTTTTCACCTCCTTTGGAAGCTATGGTTTTCAGAATCCTTTACGCCTGCTTTAAGCTAAGTTCTTTGTGTTTGAGTCGATTCTTCGCATATCTCTACTGATTTTGTGCTCTTATTGCTTTTTAAACTCGCCTATGTTGAAACCCTAATTGTTATGATTTTTCTTTTTCCTGGGTTCTTCATATTGACCTGATTATTTAATTCCTATTATGACTTTGTGATTGTGGTATTCCGAACAATCTTGCTAAGGCCTAACCTACTTGTGTTACCTATATGTGGTTGTTTATTTGGACCTATGCATCTCTGAACTTGTCTGTTGCTATGACTATTGGTTTCTCTATATATGTGTTGAAATAAAGAGCATGAATCTCTCTTGATTGACTCTGATTTCCTTATTAAATGATCTGATTGAAAATATGTCTTTCAAAGCCCTAGGGCGCTGCCAGTTTGTTTAAATTGATTGATTAACTTACTTTGTTTACTAAGATGCTCTATTTACCAAACTATTCCCTTAATTATGGCTTTCTTAATCTAGTCCTATTGTACTACTCTATACTTAATAAACTTTGACTCCTTCCTTATTAGTCATGTACTGGTTTTACATGTTACTAAGTTTTAATTTTGAAATCCCTTAACTTAAAGGAACAAATGTATTGATTTCCTGGTTAATTGAGTCTGAGTTCCTTGATTACTATGCTACTTTGATTCTTTCCTTATCTAGTCTTTGTACTGACTTCTACTTACCTTATGTGCTGCATGTCTTTACCATTTCTGAGTTGAATCCCATAATTTAAGGGAACCATGTATTCTTCTTACACTGATTGGATTCTGTCTTCTCTTATTACCATGCATTTGGGATTCTTACCTTATTTTACTACCTATTTTCAACTCTAAGTACTCTTGTCTTTCAATAACAAAGACACACACAGAGACTTGTGTAAAACTCTCTATTTCTCACAAAAGCTCTGCTCTACTACTCTTCTCTTTTGCTCTTGTCTACTGTTAACCGGCTATAATCCACGGCTAACCATTGTGCTCTTATTTTGCTCTTTCATTCTCCTTGCTCTCATCACTGGTATGTTCTGATTAAGATTCAAGCTCCCAAATCAATGTGTTTCTTATTGCTTCAGTTCATCATATTCCTAATTGTCTTCTACTTGTTCTTCTACTGTTCAACTTGCAATTAAGCTCTTGTTTAGCTTTCAGTACTCACCATGCTTCATCTCTTTAAGATTTACATGCAATGCTTCTAGGATTGCTGTTTACTCTTCATTTGCACCTGTTATGCATGTATCATGTTACTGTCTATTATCATGTTTAAACTTGTCCATATCATGACTCTATGAACACCTCTGATTTGTGCAACTATGTTTAAACAAGTCTATACATCTTTTCTTGATTACTATGTGGCCTATCTATCTCTTTGAACCATCTCTGATTTATGCAGCCATGTTTAAATAAGTCTTATTGAATCTATGCATCTTTCTCCTGATTACTATGTGATTTACCCGTTCTATGCAGCTAGGTTTAAATATTTTATTGAATCTCTGTGTCTTCTCTTGCTTATTATGTGACTTATCCCCCATTGTCTTTGCATTGCTGAATTTGTTTTGATCTATTCTTCTTAGATACTACTACTTTTTTAACTATTATGTTAAATGAACCTTCAATTCGTAAATTCTTTCAACTAAATCTTGTCTTCAAAAACTATGTTCCTCTTTTTAAACTCACTACTAGCACTTCACACTATTCCTAGAAACTTAAGTTCCATCCCCTCAGTGTAAGCATTGCTTAGGGAACCTCTTGAGTTCCCTCTGAACTTTGACGCACTGAGGTGGGTAATTTCACACTGCACTTGTTCAACATTGGCAATTGTGTTGGGGTGCTGGTAGTGGCCAGGGACCCATGAAGCCCCTAGGAAGCTTTGCCGCACCCCTACCATGTGGGAGCTGTGAAACTCGAAAGGATTGAGGTTGGAAGGATGGGCCTGATTGAAGGCTCCCTATAGAATAACTTCTTATTTTTCTTTCAATCATTGTAATTCATTTGGATATTGGGCTGTAATAATTTGTAAACACACTGCTGGGGCTATAGAGTGAAATGGGTGGGGAATATGCATGTTTAGTTTTAGTATTGGGTAGAAAACATGTTCTTAGGTTCACTTGTTTATTTGTGCAATAGTCAACAAGCTTATGACATGCATCTCACATATTAGAAATCCTGTTTAGGTCTTCACTTTCAGCATGTCATTCACTCTATCATAATTCTGAGCAAATTAATAACAAGCATCTAACTTGTCATTTTCCATAACATCTTAAAAACCATGCCTTTAAGGACCTCTTTGTGCATTAGAAATCCTGCTGCTAGGACTATACTTGTTTGAGTTTCCAATCATTGTACCATGACTCAACATGTTTTATCCAATAAGATCTGGCCAATTCATTAAAAACAAACTTTATACAAACATGTCTAAAATCAGAACCTGAGCATGTTTGTCACCCTTAAATAATTAGCATGTTAAGACGCCTAGGCAAGCCTTAGGCTTAACATGTAATTATGTCGAATCAACCAAGCCTCTAATAATATGCCTCTTTGAAAATTCACGAACCTTGATGTTCTAGTGTTTTCTTTTGGGAAATTTGTTCTGTTGTGTTTAACTCCTATATCTTTTCTTTTTTTTCAAAACAACTCCTAAACGGTGCATTTTCTTGTTCCTCAATCACTGATTTCTGGTTCCTGGCTTAGCTTCAAACTATTAGGTGTTTTAAAGTTGTTGTATGACATAAAGTGTTCTACTCCCAAAGTCTTTGCTAAACTATTTTCTAAAACAGTCCTATGAACTACTGGTTTTAGTACACACTACTGGATTTTCGAGTCTCAAATCATTGTCTTACCGCTTCCTGAAAGTATGCCGAATTACTGTATGCTCTCGAGTTTTAAAAACACTTCTTTGAACATTTATATTCCTGCAATTAGTGTTTTAAATTCTTCAAACTTAACTCGTTCAGATTTAAACTCAAACTACTGCTCTTTTACTAAAACTCCCTTGTTTTGAAGCTTTCCTTCTGAGACTTTAATTGTGTTTGAGACGTGCCATTTACGTGTTTAATTGTGGAGGGGTCTATGAGCCTATTATTTGCCCTATATGATCCAATACATGTCGTCCTATTTATTTTGCACTATCGTCTAGTATCTTATCCTTTACAGCTAAGTCAACCTAGTCCCTGCCTTGATAGGATTAGTGGTTCTAAATACCCTCCTGGACTTATAGGATGGGACGGGTAATGGCACGCAATAAGCATTCGTGACCAACACACACGTTTAAATAACCTTTACGGGGTGGGAAGGGTAGAATACGAATATGATGACCGGTGTGGTAATACCACGTGTAGCCGCCTCCTCGAGGTGTGACATACCGGGTATTGCATTGAAGTGATCCGTATCACTTTAAACCTAGGACACTTATTTTCAAACGTTTATGTTATTCAAAAACCCTTTAAAGATTTTCATACTTGTTTTAAATCCCCTCATATGTGAACCTTATTTGTTACTTGCTCGCCGTCCAAATTCACAAAGCTTATTGGCTGGGACCCACAGTTGTGGATCCTGAGGGGTGCCAAACACCTTCCCCTTGGGATATTTACAACCTCTTACCCAATCTCTGGTAACGCGAACTAATTCATGAGTTATCAACTCTAGGTGCCCTAACGAACCATAAAAATCGTTAGGCGGCAACTCTTCCTTTTCTTTAAAGGAGTTGCCCATAATGTCTTAACCCGATCTCTCCGTACCTAATCCGTGCGATAGAAAAAGGGGGCGCGATAGCATGGCGACTCTGCTGGGGATCTTCCCTAGGCTTATACCATTACAATTTGCTTTGTGAATTTGGACCTTTGATTTTCACTTAAATGCTTACACCTTTTCCTATTCCCCGTTACATGCTTTTAATTGTTTACTTTTTACAAGTATTTATTTCACCGGGATGTAACTTACATATCTTCGTGTTTTCTTTGTAACCGCTTTCATTATAACTGTTGTATTTTATTTCTTTACCGCTTTCCTCAACATGAAAATACATGCCTATTTGTTTAAATGCCATTTATTACACATCATGCTCCGCATTCATATTCCACTCGTGCCAAACAAATCCTATAGCAACGCTTACAATGAGTGGTTGCGCTCTTCCAATATTATCACCCCCTACATTCGGAAAGGCGTATTTGCGGTAAAACTAGTCGATCAGTGGTGCAGTCGATGGTTCCGTTCCTTCCCCCTTGAGTTGTCCGCTCAAGGGTACCAGTCTAAAACCCCAATAGAAACCTTACTCTATTGTATGTTGCATGCATCATGGTCAAACCTAGATGAGCTAACGTGTTGTCCGCACAATAGCCTTTAAGATAGCCATTTCCAAAGTCCATTGGGTTTCCCTAGAACCCAAAAGGACGCCTTCACATTCTATGCATTGTATTTGGAGAACTTAAATGCTCATTGATAATTATTGATGTTAAATAGTCGAGTCTGGTAGGGGTAAGGGCCTAACCTGTTTGTCTTGCAGAAATGAGGCACGAGGTCCCCAGATTCGGCATGGTCACCAACATCCACCCAAAGCTTCTGAACTGGTGGGAAGACTTGCATTCTAGCGACAAAACAACAGTCAGAAAACACCTGGGCAACTTGCCTTCTCTTCTTGACATTCAACCAAATACCTTGATGATAGAGGCTGCTACCACACTCTGGGATTGTGATCGGTCGGTTTTCCAGTTTGAGAACAACGAGATGACACCGCTGCTAGAGGAGATAGGGGTATGGCTGGTTTACCTTGGGAATCTCAAGGGTTATTGATGCCTGAAAACCGAATAGGCCGGGGTTTTCTCAAAATGATGGGGCTGAAGAAGAATCCGGATTTAGTTTGTCTGGAAGACTCGTACATCCCCTTTGACTACTTGTACGAGAGGTATGGCCGTAGTCAGTCTTACCGCACATACCAGGAAGAATTCCCCCTCACCTCTCTAGGGCACATTCATCACCGCGTATTCATCTTCATATTTTGCTTCTTGGGATTGATGGTCTTCCCGACAAATAAGGAGAGGATTCACACTAGGTTGTCCATGGTTACCAAGAATCTGATGGAAGGGATCAACGGACAGGATTTCAGAATTGTACCCATGATCATCGCAAACATATACCGAGCCTTGGAAAACTGTCAACGAGGAGCGAAACATTTTGAGGGTTGCAACCTGCTACTCCAGCTTTGGCTCACCGAGCATCTGCAAAGGGGTGATTACCGTCAAGACATACATAGGAGAGTTTGGGATGATCATATTGCTTTCCATCACCCATAGCATATGAACTACATCCCCGACATGTTTGCACAGCCAGAAAATGCAAAAGGATGGGTTGAGTTATTAGGAGATCTGAACGAGAACCAAATTTGAGTGGTTCCCGACCGACGAGTTCATCATTCGGACCAGAGATACCCCATTCTTGATATTGATTGGCCGTAGGGGAACATACCTTTACGTCCCGATTCGAGTCATGAGGCAAGCAGGGAGGAAGCAAGTCATCCCAATGGTCGAGAAAATGAGTCATCTCAGGGCAGACTTTCAAAATGATGACAACCCTCACAAGTGTCAAGCTCAGCATTTGTGGCACTGCAGGATCCGTTTAGAGAAGGATACTATCGAACCAGACAGGTATCACGCTGGTTACTCTCCTTACTATTTGGGATGGTTGGAAGATAATTGGGGAGGAAATCTTGAGCCAGGATTCACTCAAGGACATAGGGTCATAGACGAGAAGGCCGAGGCAACAACTAAATTCAACCAGCTGCAAAATAGGCTCCGCGACTGTGAAGAGGATCATCACAAAATCCACATAGCTAACAAAAAGTTGATCGAGGAATGGAAAGACATGGCCATCACTTCCACTCAAAGGTTAACACACTTGGAACGAGGCATCGTCGACTTGGAAGAGACATTCCTTAGGAGGATCGAGACTTGTCAAAGGACCGAGGGAGTTGAAGGAGGAATTTTTGCCAAAGCCTATTTGCTGTTGGGACTCCGCGAGATGGGAATGTTGATCAAAGCAAGTAGAGGTGCCGAATCTGGGGAAGGTCCTTCTGGGACCAAATAGATAGGATATATCCTTTACTTTGCTTTTTGATGTAATAAGGCCACTGGCCATTAGTGACATTTTATATTTTCACATTCCTTTCTGAGTCAAGTTGGATTCGTTTATTTCGTCATCAATAAAATGAGGCATTTAGTACTTAAGTTCTCCAAATCAATTTGTCGTTAGGCCTACCTCGGGCACAAAGAGGTTCCCCAACTTAGGATGCGTTTTACATTTTCGCATTACGTGTTTAATATTCTTTATATATCCACTACCTTTTGTTAGTTATTCCCCTTCCCCAAAGGTTGGTTCGTGCACTCTGGCATCAACATCTTATTGCACCAGATCAAAGGGCCCTCCTCCTACTCCTCCTCCTAGTCCTCCCAAAAGAAAAGGGAAGGGTGAAATGGCAGACACAAGTGGTACTAGAAAAGACAACACGGATGAACAGGTTGAGATCATTGACGGTCAGGGTACTCAGGTTCTGCATAAGGGTATGTCTCCACTAGAGAAGAAGTTGCTAAAGTTCAAAGAGGAACTTGACCAAGTCAAGAACTTGGCCCACTTATCATTCTCCCTCAACGTCCCAGATGTTCACTTCCCAAATGCTCTGAACCCCACTTTACCACAAAACATCCCCAAACAACCAAGTCATCCAAAAGATCCCGTTCCACCAGTACCACACAACTACAACACTCCACCTCCCCAGGATCAGAAAAGAGACCACTTCCAGGCCTATGACAACCCCATTTATGTGGAAACTATAGCTCACTCCGCACCACATACGTATGAATCTGACGAAAAGGACAAGCTCATCAGGAATCTGGCCGAAGAACTCAAGAAATTAACCAGTCGAGTTCAAGGCATTGAAAGAGTTAAGGGGTTTGAAGGGTTGAATTACGAGGATCTCTGCATACAGCTCGATGTCGAACTGCCCGAGGGGTACAAACCTCCCAAATTCGAGATGTTTGATGCCATTGGTGATCCAAGAGTCAATCTGAGGACTTATTGTGACAAAGTGGGAAAAGATGAAAGGATCCGCATGAAGCTCTTCATGAGGAATTTGAAAGGTGATGCACTATCCTGGTACATCAATCAGGATCCAAAGAAGTGGACTAGCTGGGTGAGTATGGCTACATACTTCATGGATAAATTCAGATTCAACACGGAAAATGCACCGGATGTGTTCTACATTCAGAACTTAAAGAAGAAACCCACTGAGACTTTTCGCGAGTATGCTACTCGTTGGAGGACAGAGGCTGCTAAGGTCAGGCCAGCCTTGGAAGAAGAACAAATGAAGAAATTCTTCATACGCGCTCAGGATCCTCAGTATTACGAGCGGCTGATGATGGTCGAAGGACACAAGTTTTCCAATATCATCAAGCTGGGAGAGAGAATCGAGGAAGGTATCAAAAGCGGTATGGTCACTAACTTTGAAGCTTTACAAGCCACTAATAAAGCTCTGCAATCCGGTGGTGTGTCCAGGAAGAAAGATGTAGGAGCCGTGATGGTGGCACAGCAAGCCAAGTCCCCTCCCAAATACCAAGAATACCCCGCAGCTTCCTTCACATACCAACCAGCTCCAAGTTACCAAGCACCTTCACCCGCCTACCAAGTTCCACCACCCACATATCAGCCTACCTCGCCCAGATATTCCCAGCCAGCTCCCGTCTACAATGCCTACAATTCCCAACCTTCTCACTACCAATCACCACCTGCTCGCCAAAACTTTCCAAGACCTCGCCCAAATTTCGACCGTCGTCCACTAAAACAGTATACTGCCATAGTTGAACCCATTGACCAATTATATGAAAAACATAAAGCCGCCGGTTATGTCACACCCATCCCCGTTGTCATCTCTGAGAACCCATATCAGTGGGTCAACCCAAACAAAACTTGTGCTTACCACTCCGGCATGAAGGGACACACCATCGAGGAATGTCGTTCTTTGAAAGACAAGATACAAACCCTCATAGATAACAAAATCATTATAGCCAAGGACTCTGCTCCTAATGTTCGCAATAATCCGTTGCCTGACCATAAGGGTGGTGTCCACATGATTGAAGTTGATGATGACTGGGATCCTGAGGGATCAATTGGGCTAATTGCAGAGGGTGATCCAAAGAAGCTAGCGATTACTCTTAATCCAATTGTGGTCCAGATGCAGCCGTCTGAGGAAGTCGAGGTAAACATGTCCATTCCACTTGAGTTTGAACCAAGATCATCCGCCAAAGTAAAAGCCCTAGAGCTGATCGAAGTTGAGTTTGTACGAACACTCAAAGTTGCAGTCCGGCCATCTATAACATATACTCCAGCAGGAATAAGAATGACTTCACCTATTCCTATGGCAATGTCAACAAATACACCTTTTTATTCAGACGCCATTCCATGTGACTATGCCGCTGAAGCAAGGAGGAAAGGCAAAGGCAAGTAAGAGGAAGTTATCGCTGCACAAGGTATGACGAGAACTAGCAGAGTTTATACCCCTGAGCACTTGGCAGAGTCTAGCAAGCAGGCCAACAGTTGTCCTCCCATCGTTGAAACAGGTTCTGATGATCAATGGAGAAAGATACAAGCTAAGGAGTATTCGGTCCTCGACCAATTAAACAAGACACCAGCTCAGATATCCATCCTCTCCCTGTTACAAAATTCTTAAAATCACAGGAATGCTTTGCTAAGGGTGTTGAGTGTAGCATACGTACCTGACAATATCACCAGTGGGGAAATGGCCAACATGGTAGGCCAAGTGCCGGAGATCCATAAGATCACTTTCCATGAAGATGAGTTACCGCCTAAGGGTCTAGGGCACAATAGAGCACTACACATCACTGTGCAATGTGAGGATCATTTCATCACAAGGATCCTAATTGATGGGGGTTCCTACCTCAATATCTGTCGGCTGGTCACACTCAAGAAATTGGGAAAAAGTCTACATGAGATAAAGGAAGGAGAGATCAACGTAAAAGCCTTCGATGGTTCGCAGAGATCTACCATGGGGGAAATCACTTTGTGCTTGCAAATGGGACCAACTTGGTTTGACTTATATTTCCAAGTGATAGATGTGCCCGCATCTTACAACTTATTGTTGGGACGACCTTGGATCCACGCGGTTGGGGCCGTGGCATCAACCTTACACCAAGTTGTGAAGTTCTAATGGAACCATCAAGAGGTAATCATTCATGGCGACGGTAGCAACCATATCTACGGTCGCCAGACCTTTCTAATCATCGATGGAAGGAGAAAGTTGGGCGGAGAAATATATCATAACATAGATCGTGTCAACGCTATTGACAAAGGCAAGTGGTGGAACAGTAAGACCGAAAGCATACTGAACTGGAAAGGGTACGAGTCAGGTAAAGTGCTCGGCAAGCATCTTCAAGGGATAACAAAGCCTATAACACTCAATAAGCATGGTACTACCTTTGGTCTAGGGTAGTACACTTGGGAGGAGTTCAAGGACTGGTCGCCACCATGGAGCGGCCCCTACTACTCGTTGGAGCAGCCAATACCCCGCATAGAGCAGACTTTCCAGCCAGCCGACGTCATAAATGGTACAGACGAAGAAGAAGCACTAGCAGCTATGAGGGATCTATTTCTGGATGAGGATGATATGGACTGCTGTGTCGTTCTTGAAGAGGAGGGGGAGGAAGGTCTTTCCATACAAGTCGTGAGCAAGGGGTCGCATCTCAACAATTGGTCTGTCAGGACGACCAAAGCCCGTCAAGTCTCGGGGTAGCAAGGCTAACAAAACAAACATTATCTACAGTTTATTTATTTAAAGCATTTCCTTCCTTTTCGCATTTTTAATTTCTGCAAGAAAGAGCTCTTATGTTCGAACGCTTACTCAATTTATCAAAGCATTCCCAAATCTTACATTTACTTGCTACTGTTTTCCTTTCCATTACTTTATTTTACACATCATTACTATTACTCGTCTTGATGAACCGACGATTGTGACATGCAACGAGACAACGCAACAAATGGATTCCGAGTCAGACGAGGATGATATACCTGAGGATATTATTAAAGAAGTCGATAACTTTGAGAATAGACCTAAGTCTAACTTGGATGAGACTGGGATCGTCAACCTGGGAAACACAGAGAACGTCAAAGAAACACGCATCAACATTCATCCATCACCGTCAGAAAAGAAGGAATATACGAAATTTTTAAGAGAGTATGAGGACATATTCGCCTGGTCATATGATGACATGACAGGCCTCAGCACATCTATTGTGGCCCACAAACTGCCAACCAATCCAACATGCCCGCCAGTAAAACAAAAGCTCAGGAAGTTCAAACCAGACATGAGCTTGAAAATCAAAGAAGAGGTCACCAAGCAGATCAACATCGGGGTTCTCCGAGTGGTCGAATATCCTACATGATTAGCCAACATTGTGCCTGTACCAAAGAAAGATGGGAAGGCCAGGGTCTGCGTCGACTACCAGGATCTCAACCGGGCCAGTCCGAAAGACGACTTCCCCTTGCCAAATATACATATCTTAATTGACAACTGTGCCAAGCACGAGCTGCAGTCCTTTGTGGATTGTTTTGAGGGATACCATCAGATTTGGATGGACGAGGAAGATGCTGAGAAAACGACATTCATTACGCCATGAGGAGTGTATTGCTGCAAAATGATGCCATTCGGTTTGAAGAATGCAGGGGCCCCTTACATGAGATCCATGACTACTATATTCCATGATATGATTCACAAGGAGATCGAGGTATATGTAGATGACATCATCATCAAATCAAAGAAAGTTGCTGATCACATGGAAGATTTGAGAAAATTCTTCAACAGGTTAAGGAAATACAATCTGAAGCTTAACCCTGCGAAGTGTGCATTCGGGGTTCCTGCTGGAAAGCTGCTAGGGTTCATTGTCAGTCGTCGAGGAATAGAGCTAGATCCATCAAAGGTCAAAGCCATCCAAGGATTGCCGCCACCAAAGAACAAAAAGGATGTTATGAGCTTCTTGGGACGGCTCAATTATATCAGTCGGTTCATAGCCCAGTCTACTGTCATTTGCGAACCAATTTTCAAGATGCTAAGAAAGGTTGCTACCACCAAATGGACTGAGGATTGTCAAAAGGCCTTCGACAGAATCAAAGAGTACCTCTCAACGCCACCAGTCTTGGTACCACCAGAGAAGGGTAAACCCCTATTACTCTACTTGGCTGTATTAGACGGAGCCTTCGGTTGCATTCTCGGGCAACATGATGAAACAGGAAGAAAGGAGCAAGCAATTTACTATCTCAGCAAGAAGTTCACCCCGTATGAGGCCCGATATTCTCTATTAGAGCGCACCTGTTGTGCTTTGACTTGGGTCGCACAGAAGCTGAGGCATTATTTCTGTGCCTACACAACATACCTCATATCCAAGATGGACCCACTAAAGTACATCTTTCAGAAACCTATGCCCACTGGCAAGCTGGCTAAATGGCAGATCATATTAAGTGAGTTCGACATCATTTACGTAACTCAGAAGGCAGTCAAGGGACAAGCGTTAGCCAATCATCTTGCCGAGAATCCTGTAGACGGAGCATACGAACCTCTAAAAACGTCCCCGATGAGGAGGTATCATTCGTAGGAGAGGACATTGAAGAATCCTACGACGGTTGGACGATGTTCTTTGATGGGGCCGCAAACTTCAAAGGCGTGGGTATTGGAGAAGTCTTAATTTCAGAAACTGGTCAACACTACCCGGTATCCGCCAAACTCAGGTTCCCGTGCACCAACAACATGGTTGAATATGAGGCATGCATCATTGGGCTCAATTTGGCCATCGACATGAATATTTAGGAATTATTAGTCATTGGTGACTCAGACTTATTAATACACCAAGTCCTAGGAGAATGGGCGACCAAGAATTCCAAGATACTGCCATACCTACATCGTGTGCAGGAATTGAGAAGGAGGTTCACAAAGATTGAATTTCGGCACGTTCCCAGAATCCAGAATTAGTTCGCCGACGCACTGGCCACCTTGTCATCTATGATCCAGCATCCAGATAAGAATTTCATTTATCGTATCCCGGTGGTGATTCACACTCAGTCGGCTTACTGTGCACACGTTGAAGAAGAAGTAGATGGAAAGCCTTGGTTTCATGACATTAAGAAATACTTGGCAGAGGGAGAGTATCCAAAACTTGCAAGCGCCACTCGAAAGCGCACTCTACGAAAATTGTCAAACAACTTCTTTCACAGCGGAGGAATGCTATATAGGAGGACTCCGGATCTGGGTTTTCTAAGATGTGTCGAGGCAAAGGAAGCAATGAAGCTGTTGGAGGAAATACACGCTGGTACATGCACTCCTCATATGAATGGGTTTGTTCTAGCAAAGAAGATTCTTCGGGATGGTTATTTCTGGATGACCATAGAAACAGACTGCATCCAGTATGACCGCAAATGTCATCGATGTCAAATACATGGGGATATGATGACGGTACCTCTCAGCGAGCTTAATGCAACAAGCTCGCCCTGGTCGTTCGCCGCTTGGGGCATGGATGTTATTGGACCAATCGAGCATGCTGCCTCCAACGGACACAGGTTCATTTTGGTTGCTATTGACTATTTTACCAAATGGGTCGAAGCCACATCCTACAAAGCAGTTACTAAGAAAGTGGTAGTCAATTTTGTCCGCGACCGCGTTGTTTGTCGATTTGGAGTTCCAGAGTCAATCATCACCGATAATGGTTCCAATCTCAACAGTGATTTGATGAAAGTAATGTGTGAAACCTTCAAGATCAAGCACAAGAATTCTACAGCATACAGACCACAAATGAACGGAGTCATCGAGGCTGCCAAAAAAACATCAAGAGAATACTAAGAAAGATGATAGAAAAACACAAGCAATGGCATGAGAAGCTATCATTCGCTTTGTTAGGGTATCGCACCACGGTTCGCACATCAACCGGGGCAACTCCTTACATGTTGGTATACGGCACAGAAGCTGTCATTCCTGTCGAGGTTCCATACCTGAGAATTATACGAGAGGCTGAACTCAGCGATGCAGAATGGGTAGAAAGTCGCTATGAGCAATTGGCCCTCATAGACGGAAAGAGAATGAGCGCGGTTTGTCACGGTCAGCTACATCATAACAGCATGACCAGAACCTTCAACAAGAAAGTCAAGCCAAGACGATTCACACCGGGGCAGCTGGTGTTAAAGAAAATCTTTCCTCATCAAGACGAAGCAAAAGGGAAATTCTCGCCTAATTGGCAAGGCCCGTACATGGTTCACCGAGTGCTAACAAGAGGAGCACTCACACTCGCAGAAATGGATGGAGAAGTTTGGCCTAAACCAATCAATTCAGATCCAGTAAAGCGCTACTATGTGTAACCCTTTATGGTTTCTGTCAATGTTGTAAAATGAACTACGCCTGACCTGATTCCCGTTTAAGAGGGGATACGTAGGCAGCCCTGTGGGTTCGGTCAAATTCTAATAAAATTTCATTTTCCCCACGAATAGAAACTGGGGCAGAATTTTGAGGAGGGGCCTCAAAATTCCGAAGCAAGTTCAGTCGAGCACCGCACCAGTAATAGCCAAAATTCTTCACCCATCGAACTGGGGCAAAGGTTGAGAAGGAACTCTTAAATCTCCGCCGCAATGGAGGTTGCAATGTCTTGAACCGTGTCACGGTCGTCGGTTCATCCAAAGAAAACTATGCTTTCTATATATCATATCATATTTTACAATGTCATGCATATTTATTTTTCTCAAAAAGTAGTTTGTTTTAGCAACGCTACCCTCGCGGTACAAGCAAAGTCAGCATCATCAAGCAAGCAGGCCGGATCAAGCCAGTAGGGGATACGAACTAACCTTCCCCTTTACAAAACTCTTGATTTTTCTTTGAACGCAGGCATAAAGACGGCGAAAGCCAAAAGTATCTTTATATCTTTGCAAGACATCTCAAGACATTCTCAAACCCATCCCGCATTGCCAACATCTACTATCACCGCAAGCAGCTCTGTACTCGCAACAATCATATCGCCATAATATATCATCATCTAAGAACCCTTACTGTCACTTTCCACATTCGCATCATTGCATAAGGCTAATATTCTGCCTTACGAGACTAAGCATTGTCTCCCCGCATTCTATTTCCTCTATTTGCATAAGGCTACCTTTCTGCCTTCCGAGACTAAGCTCTGTCTCCATCTGCATCTTAAACTCTACCTCCATTTGCATAAGGCTACAATCATCACCGATAATGGTTCCAATCTCAACAGTGAATTTCACACCGGGGCAAGGCTACCTTTCTGCCTTCTGAGACTAAGCACTGTCTCCCCGCATTCTATTTCCTCTGTTTGCATAAGGCTACCTTTCTCCCTTCCGATACTAATCTCTGTCTCCATCTAGCATGAGGTTAAGCTCTACCTCCATCTGCATTTGCACTGCATAAGGCTAATATTCTGCCTTCCGAGACTAAGCACTGTCTCCCTTTATTCTATTTCCTCCGTTTGCATAAGGCTCTTCTGCCTTCCGAGACTAAGCACTGCGCCCCCCCCCCCCCCCCCCCCCCCCCCCCCCCCCCCCCGCATTCTATTTCCTCTATTTGCATAAGGCTACCATTCTTCCTTCCGAGACTAAGCATTGTCTTCCACTGCACTTTACTCCTTGCATAAGGCTGTCATTCTACCTTTCGAGGTTCTACGCTACCTCTATCCGCATTTTACTTCACTACGCACAGTTCCTATCTCTATTTTTTAGAACAATTACCTTTCGCAACGATATTTATCTACACTCTCTTTCGGGCTAAGCTCTGCCCCGCTTTCCTTTTCGCAAATCGCAAGACTAAGCTCTGTCTTGTCAACATCATGCTATTGCATTCTTCATGGGCTGAAATATCGCCAACTCGTCCAAAGGCATCATCGTTCGGAGGCACCATCTTCATGGCCCAAGAACATCATTTCATAGCTTGCAGATCTCTCATATCCAACTTGCATATCATTATTCAAAGGCATCATGGTTCGAAGGCACCATCCTCATGGCCCGAGAACATCATTTCATAGCTTGCAGATCTCTCATATCCAACTTGCATATCATTATTCAAAGGCATCATGGTTCGAAGGCACCATCCTCATGGCCCGAGAACATCATTTCATAGCCTGCGAATCCTGCACCAAGCGATTCATGGCCCAAGACATCATAGTCTAAGGACACCATCCTAATTGTCTGAAGACAACATTCATAGTCCGACGGGAACTTGCATCATGCTTTATATTATGCACAATATATGTTTGTTCTTTATTTGCAGTCAACCCGACCGGAACATCCAACCAGGCAGGAGCAAACCGCTCCAGTTCTTCGACACAACCCCGAAAGATCTTTGTATTCTTACCCCACCATGCACCTTGTGCCCGTTCCTGTAAAAAATCGTCGGTATATTTTGCCGATGATTCTGGAACTACAAGCGGCTTGATTCCTGTAAAACCGTGGATATGTAGGCAGCTCAGAAACCAGGGTGCGGCTGAATTCTATCTCGCAGCTTCATCTCAGGTCAAAATTGGCCATCATATCTTTACCCGACAACTCTTTCATCCTTCCCGGGTAAAGAGGGGCAGCTGTTGATACCCAATTTTTCCCTCAAATTACTTTTAAACTTGAATATATGTTTTCAAAATCATTTTTGTAATAATGAGTATGTTTCCCAATTTTTACACATTTTTATTTGAATTATTTCCTATTTTATTTACTGTTTTCACATTTTTATAATTCATAAATTACACTCTAAATAATCTCAAAATATTTTCCAATTTAATATGTCATTTATAATCACCTTTTACTTATTAAATTTCAATTATTCCCTAAATTGATCAATTAAGTACTATTTAATTGCAATTATAATCACTTTTGCAAATACGGCCTAATTGGACATTTTGTATTGTTTCAACTCGAAAGTTATGTTTTCTTATACTCAATATCAGTTAATTATTGTGATTTTACCTGTTTTTAACCTAAATTCATCTTTTATAATTATTGGCTATTTTATTTTATTAATTAATTACCTATTTTGGGGTATTTAACATTTGGCCATTTTTATTTAAAACCTAGCCACTTTAAACCCCCCAATTACCCCAACCCACACCTCAATTACCCCAACCCAGCCCAATCTTAAACTCACCCAGCCCAACCCCCAGTTGATCTGAGTCGTTGATCAAATGAGATAAACGGCCCAGATCTCTTGTTGCCTTAATTAACTCGAACGACCCCTCCCCGACCCCTCACTTTCCTCAACCCTCCCATCTCTCTACGTTGGTCTCTCTAGAAACTTCTCGTCTCCGATGACTTTTTCCTTCGTCTCCGGCCATCTCCGGCGACCATCCTCCAACCTCGAGCTTCCAATGGGTTTCCCTCACCTCGCACACCATCCTTGAGGTCTTCAAGGGCCCTGGGCCACGACGAATTGCATAATTTAAGGGAACCATGTATTCTTCTTACACTGATTGGATTATGTCTTCTCTTATTACCATGCATTTGGGATTCTTACCTTATTTTACTACCTATTTTCAACTATAAGTACTATTGTCTTTCAATAACAAAGACACACACAGAGACTTGTGTAAAACTCTCTCTTTCTCACAAAATCTCTGCTCTACTACTTTTCTCTTTTGCTCTTGTCTACTGTTAACCGGCTATAATCCAAGGCTAACCATTGTGCTCTTATTTTGCTCTTTCATTCTGCTTTCTCTCATCACTGGTATGTTGTGATTAAGATTCAAGCTCCCAAATCAATGCGTTTCTTATTGCTTCAGTTCATCATATTCCTAATTCTCTTCTACTTGTGCTTCTACTGTTCAACTTGCAATTAAGCTCTTGTTTAGCTTTCAGTACTCACCATGCTTCATCTCTTTAAGATTTACATGCCAATGCTTCTAGGATTGATGTTTACTCTTCATTTGCACCTGTTATGCCTGTATCCTGTTACTGTCTATTATCATGTTTAAACTTGTCCATCTCATGACTCTATGAACACCTCTGATTTGTGCAACTATGTTTAAACAAGTCTATACATCTTTTCCTGATTACTATGTGGCCTATCTATCTCTTTGAACCATCTCTGATTTATGCAGCCATGTTTAAATAAGTCTTATTGAATCTATGCATCATTCTCCTGATTACTATATGATTTACCCGTTCTATGCAGCTAGGTTTAAATAGTTTATTGAATCTCTGTGTCTTCTCCTGCCTATTATGTGACTTATCCCCCATTGTCTTTGCATTGCTGAATTTTTTTTTGATCTGTTCTTCTTAGATACTACTACTTTTTTAACTATTATGTTAAATGAACCTTCAGTTCGTAAATTCTTTCAACTAAATCTTGTCTTCAAGAACTCTGTTCCTCTTTTTAAACTCGCTCCTAGCACTTCATACTATTCCTAGAAACTTAAGTTCCATCCCCTCAGTGTAAGCATTGCTTAGGGAACCTCTTGAGTTCCCTCTGAACTTTGACACACTGAGGTGGGTAATTCCACACTGCACTTGTTCAACATTGGCAATTGTGTTGGGGTGCTTGTATTGGTCAGGGACCCATGAAGGCCCTAGGGAGCTTTGCCGCACCCCTACCATGTGGGAGCTGTGAAACTCGAAAGGATTGAGGTTGGAAGGATGGGCCTGATTGAAGGCTCCCTATAGAATAACTTCTTATTTTTCTTTCAATCATTGTAATTCATTTGGATATTGGGCTGTAATAATTTGTAAACACACTGCTGGGGTTATGTAGTGAAATGGGTGGGGAATATGCATGTTTAGTTTTAGTATTGGGTAGAAAACATGTTCTTAGGTTCACTTGTTTATTTGTGAAATAGTCAACAAGCTTAGGACATGCATCTCACATATTAGAAATCCTGTTTAGGTCTTCACTTTCAACATGTCATTCACTCTTTCATAATTCTGAGCAAATTAATAACAAGCATCTAACTTGTCATTTTCCATAACATATTAGAAACCATGCCTTTAGGGACCTCTTTGTGCATTAGAAATCCTGCTGCTAGGACTATACTTTTTTGAGTTTCCAATCATTGTACCACGACTCAGCATGTTTTATCCAATAAGATCTGGCCAATTCATTAAAAACAAACTTTATACAAACGTGTCTAAAATCAGAATCTGAGCATGTATGTCACCCGTAAATAATTAGGCAAATGTTAAGACGCCTAGGCAAGCCTTAGGTTTAACACGTAATTAAGTCGAATCAACCAAGCCTCTAATAATCTGCCTCTTTGGAAATTCACAAACCTTGATGTGCCAGTGTTTTCTTTTGGGAAATCTGTTCTATTGTGTTTAACTCATATATCTTTTCTTTTTTTCAAAACAACTCCTAAACGGTGCATTTTCTTGTTCCTCAATCACTGATTTCTGGTTCCTGACTTAGCTTCAAACTATTAGGTGTTTTAAAGCTGTTGTATGACATAAAGTGTTCTACTCCTTAAGTTGCTAAACTACTTTCTTAAACAGTCCTATGAACTACTGGTTTTAGTACACACTACTGGATTTTCGAGTCTCAAATCATTGTCTTACCGCTTCCTGAAAGTATGTTGAATTACTGTATGCTCTCGAGTTTTAAAAACACTACTTTGAACATTTATATTCCTGCAATTACTGTTTTAAATCCTTCAACCTTAACTCGTTCAGATTTAAACTGAAACTACTGCTCTTTTACTAAAACTCCCTTGTTTTGAAACTTTCCTTCTGAGACTTTAATTGTGTTTGAGACATGCCATTTACGTGTTTAATTGTTGAGGGGTCTATGAGCCTATTATTTTCCCTATATGATCCAATACATGTCGTCATATTTGTTTTTCACTATCGTCTAATATCTTATCCTTTACACCTAAATCAACCTAGTCCCTGCCTTGATAGGATTAGTGGTCCTAAATACCCTCCAAGACATATAGGATGGGACGGGTAATGGCACGCAATAAGCATCCGTGACCAACACACACGTTTAAATAACCTTTACGTGGTGGGAAGGGTAGAATACGGATATGATAACTGGTGCGCTAATACCACGTGTAGCCGCCTCCTCGAGGTGTGACATACCGGGTATTGCATTGAAGTGATCCGTATCACTTTAAACCTAGGACACGTCTTTTCAATCGTTTATGTTATTCAAAAACCCTTTAAATATTTTCATACTTGTTTTAAATCCCCTCATATGTGAACCTTATTTGTTACTTGCTCACCGTCCAAATTCAAAAAGCTTATTGGCTGGGACCCACAGTTGTGGATCCTGAGGGGTGCCTAACACCTTTCCTTTGGGAAAATTTCAAGCCCTTACCCAATCTCTGGTAACGCAAACTAGTTCATGAGTTATCAACTCTAGGTGCCCTAACGCACCATAAAAATCGTTAGGTGGCGACTCTTCCTTTTCTTTAAAAGAGTTGCCCATAATGTCTTAACCCGATCACTCCGTACCTAACCCGTGCAATAGAAAAAGGGGGCGCGACAGATGGATTTGTAGTTGGGCTTCCACAGACTCAGAGGATGGTTGATGCAGTATGGGTTGTGGTGGATAGGCTGACCAAATCAACACATTTCATTCCTATGTCAGTTTCATATTCAGCGGAGAAGTTGGCAAAGATCTACATGAGAGAGATTGTCGGATTGCATGGCGTGCCCTTATCTATTATATCAAACCGAGGTAGTAAGTTTACCTCCCATTTCTGGAGAGTATTTCAACGAGAGTTGGGCACACAGATTGAGTTGAGCACAACATTTCATCCTCAGACGGACGGGCAGTCCGAGCGTACTATTCAGATTTTAGAGGATATGTTGCGAGCTTGTGTTATTGATTTTGGTGGTTCATGGGATCAGTTCTTACCTTTAGTAGAGTTTGCCTACAACAACAGTTACCAGTCGAGTATTCAGATGGCTCCGTATGAGGCGTTGTATGGTAGGCGATGTCGGTCTCCAGTCGGATGGTTTGAGCCCGGAGAGGCTAGGTTATTGGGTTCTGAGTTAGTCCAGGATGCCTTGGATAAGGTAAAGATTATTAGGGATAGGCTTCGTACAACTCAGTCCAGGCAAAAGAGTTATGCAGATCGTAGAGTTCGAGATTTGGCTTTCATGGTAGGAGACCAGGTATTCCTTCGAGTGTCGCATATGAAGGGCGTGATGAGATTCGGAAATAAGGGCAAGTTGAGCCCTAGGTACATTGGTCCATTTGAGATTTTGGACAAGGTGGGAGAGGTGGCCTACAGACTTTCCTTGCCACCGCATTTATCAGTCGTGCATCCAGTGTTTCATGTATCTATGCTCTGGAGGTACATTGTAGATCTTTCTCATGTTCTTGACTTCAACGGTGTCCATTTGGACAAGGATTTGGCTTATGAGGAGGAGCCGGTAGCTATATTAGATAGGCAGGTTCGCCAATTGAGATCAAATTATTATCCTTCGGTTCGTGTTCAGTGGAGAGGCCAGCCTGTCGAGGCAGCTACTTGGGAGTCCGAGTCCGATATGAGGAGTCGTTATCCCCATCTTTTCTCAGACTCTGGTACTTTTTTGTGTCCGTTAGAGGATGAACGTTTGTTTTAGAGGTGGAGATTGTGATGACCCAAAAGGTCATCCTGTATATATTTGGCTAAATTTGTGTTTTGAGGCCCCGAAAGCCTCCGTTAATATCACCTAGGTATGCGTGCGCAGCCCGGGCGTGTTGCCGGGAAGCTTTTATGTGAAAATTTGATGAAAATGGAATTTTTGTAACAATTAAATGAAAAAATGTTGACTTTGGTCAACATTTTTGGTAAACGGACCCGGACCCGTGATTTGACAGTCCCAGAGGGTCCGTAGGAAAATATGGGACTTGGGCGTATGCCCGGAATCGAATTCCGAGGTTTCAAGCCCGAGAAATGAATTTTTAAAGAAAATTATTTTCTGAAAATAATAAAGGGTTTTAAAAATGAAGTTTGATGTGAAATCCGTGTTACCGGGCCCGTATTATGGTTCAAGAGCCTGGAACAGGTTTATTATATGTTATGTGAGTTATCTGTGAAATTTGGTGTAAAACGGACTTGAAATGACGTGATTCAGATTGAAATTGGAAAAAAATAAGCTTTATGAAGTTTTAAGAAAATTCTAAGAGATTTGAGGTTTAATTCGATGATTTTGATGATATCTTTGTGATTTAAATGCTTGAATAAGTCTGTAGGATGATTTGGGAGTCGTGTTTGTTTTTGGTTTTGAGCCCCGAGGGCTCGGGTGAGTTTCGGGTAGCTAACGAGGTGTTAAAAGTAGGAAAAATATAGTGTTTCTTGAGTTTTCTGGTGTCTGTTAGTTTCCTCTATGCGATCGCATAGGCTATGTCGCGATCGCATAGTGTAATTGATAGGGGGTCTGTGACCCTATGCGATCGCATAGTTGCTCCCGCGATCGCATAGGGTGTAGGTGATCTGGGTGGGGGCGGGTAATTACTCTCTGCGATCGCATATTCGCTTCCGCGATCGCAGAGCTCAAGCCAGTCCTCTTCCGCGATTGCAACCCCCATTCTGCGACGCATTGATTCAGCCAAGCTCTCTTCTGCGATCGCAGCTCCCTTTTCTGCGATCGTAAAGTGTATTTTTGCCCAGTTATTTTCTTAAGTCAAAAATAGATGGTTATTTCGGGATTTTCATATTTCCAACACTTTCTCCTTCCCCCAACCTCCATTGAAGACCTCCAAGCCATATTCTCCTCCATAACCTCCTGGGTAAGTGTTTCTAACATCGATTGCTTCCATTTTTCTTCCATAATCACTAGAATCTTGGCCTAAAATCCAAAAATCAAAGTAGAAATTAGGGGTTTTGGGTAGAGTTAGGACTTATGGGATTTTGGGTAATTCAACCCCAATTTGAGGTATTCCCTGCTGACCTGCCGGTTATGCCACACGACAGGGATATTGACTTTTGTATTGAGTTAGCTGAGGGCACTCAGCCCATTTCTATTCCCCCGCATCGTATGGCCCCGCCAGAGTTGAAGGAATTAAAGGAATAATTACAGGATTTGTTGGATAAAGGCTTCATCGGGCCTAGTGTTTCTCCTTGGGGTGCTCCAGTATTGTTCGTGAAGAAGAAAGATGGCTCAATGAGGATGTGTATTGACTACCGGCAGTTGAATAAGGTTACTATCAAGAACAAGTATCCTTTGCCGAGGATTGATGACTTATTTGATGAGCTTTAGGGTGCTACGATGTTCTCTAAAATAGACTTGAGATCTGGTTATCATCAGCTGAGGATTAGGGCTTATGATGTCCCTAAGACAGCTTTTCGCACTCGTTATGGTCACTATGAGTTTTTGGTGATGTTTTTTGGGTTGACTAATGCCCCCGCTGCATTCATGGAGTTGATGTGATGACCCAAAAGGTCATCCTGAGTTAATTAAGCTAAATTTGTGTTTCGAGGCCCCGAAAGCCTCCGTTAATCTTCCCTCAATATGCGTGCATAGCCCGGGCAGGTAGCCAGGAAGCTTCCATGTGAAAATTTGATAAAAATTGGATGTTTGAATTGAATAATTGAATAAAGTTGACTTTGGTCAACATTTTTTGTAAACGGACCCGGACCCGTGATGTGATGGTCCAAGAGGATCCATAGGAAAATATGGGACTTGGGCGTATGCCCGAAATCGAATTCCGAGGTCCCAAGCCCGAGAAATGAATTTTTAAAGAAAATTATTTTCATAAAATAATAAAGGAATTGGAAATTGAATGATTATGGGAAAACCGTGTTACAGGGCCCGCATTACGGTTTCGGAGTCCGGAACAGGTTTATTACATGATATTTGTCCTATCTGTGAAATTTGGTGTAAAACGGACTTGATTTGATTGGTTTCGGAGCAAAATGAGGAAATTGGAGTTAATGAAGTTTTGAGGTTTTTAAAGAATTTGAAATTTGGCTTGAGAAGTGATTTTATGTTCCCGAGGTCTGAATGAAATTCCAAGACCGGGAATAGTTCCGTTGTGTCACTTATAACTTGTCTGCAAAATTTGAAGTCATTCCGAGTAGTTTAGGCCGGTTCGGCGCATTAAAGTGAATTCTAGAATTTACAGTTTTTAAGTTTTGATTCAATTTGGTTTTGGGGTTGAGTTCTGAGTTTCGTTGTTGTTTTTCGCGTTCCGAGAGTTCGAGCGAGTCCGTATCACGAATTACCCTGTTCTACCGTGCTAGCATTTTGTTGCCCCTATTACCCCAGCATGTTCTCCCCGTATCTGTCTTACTTGCTTAACTTTGTCGTCATTTTTCCTGTTATTATATGAAATTGCACAGGTACATATGTTGTTGTTGGTCCTAGCCTCGTCACTACTTCGCCGAGGTTTGGCTCGACACTTACCCAGTACATGGGGTCGGTTGTACTGATGCTACACCTGCACTTCTTTATGTTGTGCAGACTACGCAGCCAGACCCGATGATCACTGATGGTCGGAGCTTCACTCAGTTCATACAGGGACATCGAGGTAGACCCACAGACGTCCATGGGCCTTGGCGTCACCTTCTACTCTTCACTTTCAGTTCTGTCTTACTTTGTATTCCAAAGACAGTCCTATGTACTTATTTTCAGATCTTTTGTTTGTAGTAATCTCTTAGACAGTTCGTGAGTATGTGACACCAGTTCTGGGATTTTGTATATGGGTTTTATTTCGAAACTGCTACGCTATATTTTGGTTATTTGTTAAATTTCACATGTGTGGGCCATCGATGCCTTTGTTAACTTGCTCGTTTTAGTTGTTGGTGAGTTTTACTTAGTTCAAACGTTGGCTTGTCTAGCGGATTCACCGTTAGACACAATCATTGCCTGAAGGTGGGATTTTGGGTCGTGACAAGTTGGTATCAGAGCACTAGGTTGCTTAGGTCTCACAACTCACGGACAAACTTGGTAGAGCCTGAGGGATCGGTACGGAGACGTTTGTACTTATCCCCCAGAGGCTGCAAAGTTAAGAATAACTTCATATCTTTCATTCTCTGTCGTGCCAGTTGAAAATCTGAATACTAATTGAGTCTCTATTTCACTCTCTCGCAGATGGCGAGAACGCGCGCTTCCTCATCGACCGACAAGCAGCCTGATCCTCCTATTGCCGCTCCTACGAGGGGCCGAGGCCGAGGCCGTGCTAGAGGCCGAGGCAGAGCTAGAGCAGCAACCCCTGTAGAGGACCCACATGTAGACTTTTTCCGGTGAGGTTCCTACTCCGACAGTCCCAGTTGGACCGGCTCAGGTCCCAGAGGGGTTCATTGCCACCCCAGTGCTACAGGACGCTCTAGTCCGCTTAGTGGGACTCATGGAGAGTGTGGCTCAGGCCGGTCTTCTTCCTACTGCCCCATCTGAATCTCAGGCTGGGGGAGGGACCCAGACTCCTACTATTCATACGCCAAAGTAGTTTGCCACCCAGTTCCAGACTCCGGCACCTCAGACGGCCGGAGTAGTTCAGTCAGGTATTGTGGCACCAGCGGTTGAGGGAGAAGCCATGTCAGCAGATGCCCTGTGGAGGTTGGACCGATTCACCAAATATTCACTACTACATTTACTGGTGCACCATCAGAGGATCCCCAAGATTATTTAGACAGTTGTTATGAGGTTCTTCGGAACATGGGCATTGTGGAGTCCAATGGAGTTGATTTTGCTACATTCCGTCTTTCTAGCACCACCAAGACTTGGTGGAGAGATTACTGCCTGACCAGACCAGTTGGGTCTGCACCTCTAACTTGGGGTCAATTCTCCGAGATATTCTTGGGGAAGTTCCTTCTAGTTACTCAGAGAGAGGACCTTCGAAGGCAGTTTGAGCATTTACAGCAGGGCTCCATGTCTGTCACTCAGTACGAGACCAGGTTCATTACGCTGGCCAGGCATGCCATTATGATACTCCCCACTGATCGGGAGAGGGTTCGGAGGTTTATTGAGGGTCTAGCTCAGCCCATCAGACTTCAGATGGCCAGAGAGACGGGTACCGATATCTCCTTTCAGGATGCACCCGATGTGGCCAGGCGCATTGAGATAGTATTATCCCAGGGTGGTGGATAGGGGTCTGACAAGAGACCTCGTCATTTCGGCCTTTTCAGTGGTGCCTCATCTGGAGGCAGAGATTCCTTTGGCAGAGGTCATCCTCCTAGGCCTTATCAGTCGGCACTCCAGGTATCCCGCAGTGCACCTTCAACGTCCATCAATGCACCGCCGATTCAGAGCTATCAGAGTGGTCATTCTGGTAGTCAGGGGCGGTTCCAGGGTCAGTATTCTCAGCAGCCGGGGTCTTGCTTCACTTGCGGTACATATGTTGTTGGTCCTAGCCTCGTCACTACTTTGCCGGGGTTAGGCTCGACACTTACTCAGTACATGGGGTCGGTTGTACTGATGCTACACCTGCACTTCTTTATGTTGTGCAGACTACGCAGCCAGACCCGGTGATCATTGACGGTCGGAGCTTCACTCAGTTCATACAGGGACATCGAGGTAGACTCGCAGACGTCCGTGGGCCTTGGCGTCACCTTCTACTCTTCACTTTCAGTTCTGTCTTACTTTGTATTCCAAAGACAGTCCTATGTACTTATTTTCATACCTTTTGTTTGTAGCAATCTCTTAGACAGTTCGTGAGTATGTGACACCAGTTCTGGAATTTTGTATATTGGTTTTATTCCGAAATTGCTACGCTATATTTTTGTTATTTGTTAAAATTCACATTTGTGGGCCATCGATGCCTTCCTTAACTTGCTCGTTTTAGTTGTTGGTGAGTTTTACTTAGTTCAAACGTTGGCTTGTCTAGCGGATTCACGTTAGACGCAGTCATGGACCGAAGGTGGGATTTTGGCTCGTGTCAGTTGATGAACCGAGTAATCAGGCCTTATTTGGACACGTTCGTTATTGTTTTCATTGATGATATTTTGATATAATCTCGCAGCCGAGAGGAGCATAAGCAGCACCTTAGAGTCGTCCTCCAAACTCTGAGGGATAGGCAGTTGTATGCCAAGTTTTCTAAGTGTGAGTTCTGGTTGAGTTCTGTGGAATTCTTGGGCCACGTTGTATCGGCAGAGGGCATTCAGGTGGATCCGAAGAAAGTTTCAGCAGTTAGAGATTGGCCTAGGCCCACTTCAGCCACAGAGATTCGGAGTTTCTTGGGCCTCAGAGGCTATTATCGCCGGTTCGTGGAGGGGTTTTCATCTATCGCAACCCCGATGACCAGGTTGACTAAAAAGAGTGTTCAGTTCAGATGGTCTGAGGAGTGTGAAGCGAGCTTTCAAAAGCTCAAGACAACATTGACCACAGCACCAGTGTTGGTATTGCCCACAGGTTCAGGTTCGTATACCGTGTATTGTGATGCTTCGCGGATTGGGCTTGGTGTAGTGTTGATGCATGATGGGAAGGTTATAGCCTATGCATCTCGTCAGTTGAAGATCAACGAGAAGAATTATCCAGTGCATGACTTGGAGCTTGCGGCTATTGTTCATGCCTTGAAGATTTGGAGGCACTATTTGTATGGGGTACCGTGTGAGGTATTCGCTGATCACAAGAGTTTGCAATACTTGTTTAAGGAAAATGAGTTGAATATGAGGCAGAGGAGGTGGTTAGAGTTGCTGAAGGATTATGATATTACCATTCTTTATCATCCGGGGAAGGCCAATGTGGTGGCTGATGCTTTGAGCCGGAAGTCAGTCAGTATGGGTAGTTTGGCATATTTATCAGCCGGAGAGCGGCCTTTGGCTTTGGACGTTCAGGCGTTAGCCAATCGATTTGTTAGGTTGGAGGTTTCTGAGGATGGCAGTGCTTTGGCCCATACCGTCGCTCGTTCTTCGCTGTATGATCGTATTCGTGCCAGGCAGTATAATGATCGTCATTGGTGTGCTCTTAGAGATGCGGTTCGGCACAGACGTGCCAAGCAGGTCACAATCGATGCTGATGGAGTTTTGAGATTGCAGGGTCGTATTTGTGTACCCGATGTTGATGGCATTCATGAGTTGATATTGCAGGAGGCCCATAGTTCCCGATATTCCATTCATTCGGGCACCGCAAAGATGTACCAGGACTTGCGGCAGCATTATTGGTGGCATAGTATGAAGAAGGATATTGTAGCATATGTAGCTCGGTGTTTGAATTGCCAGCAGGTTAAGTATGAGCACCAGAGACCCGGTGGTTTGATGCAGCAGATTCAGCTTCCTGAGTGGAAGTGGGAGTGTATCACGATGGATTTGGTAGTTGGGCATCCACGGACTCAGAGGATGGTTGATGCAGTATGGGTTGTGGTGGATAGGCTGACAAAATCAGCACATTTCATTCCTGTGACAATTTCATATTCAGCGGAGAAGTTGGCAAAGATCTACATGAGACAGATTGTCGGATTGCATGGCGTGCCCTTATGTATTATATCAGACCGAGATAGTCAGTTTACCTCCCATTTCTGGAGAGTATTTCAGCGAGAGTTGGGCAGACAGATTGAGTTGAGCACAATATTTCATCCTCAGACAGACGGGCAGTCCGAGCGTACTATTCAGATTTTAGAGGATATGTTGCGAGCTTGTGTTATTGATTTTGGTGGTTCATGGGATCAGTTCTTACCTTTAGTAGAGGTTTCCTACAACAACAGTTACCAGTCGAGTATTCAAATGGCTCCGTATGAGGCGTTGTATGGTAGGCGATGTCGGTCTCCAGTCGGATGGTTTGAGCCCAGAGAGGCTATGTTATTGGGTTCTGAGTTAGTCCAGGATGCCTTGGATAAGGTGAAGATTATTCAGGATAGGCTTCATACAGCTCAGTCCAGGCAAAAGAATTATGCAGATTGTAGAGTTTGAGATTTGGCTTTCTTGGTAGGAGACCAGGTATTCCTTCGAGTGTCGCATATGAAGGGCATGATGAGATTCGGAAAGAAGGGCAAGTTGAGCCCTAGGTACATTGGTCCATTTGAGATTTTGGACAAGGTAAGAGAGGTGGCCTACAGACTTGCCTTGCCACCGCATTTATCAACCGTACATCTAGTGTTTCATGTATCTATGCTCCGGAGGTACATTGCAGATCCTTCTCATGTTCTTGACTTCAGCGGTGTCCATTTGGACAAGGATTTGGCTTATGAGAAGGAGCTGGTAGCTATATTAGATAGGCAGGTTCGCCAGTTGAGATCGAAGAGTTATCCTTCGGTTCGTGTTCAGTGGAGAGGTCAGCCTGTCGAGCAAGCTACTTGGGAGTCCGAGTCCGATATGAGGAGTCGTTATCCCCATCTTTTCTCTGACTCAGGTACTTTTCTGTGTCCGTTAGAGGATGAACGTTTTTTTAAAGGTGGAGATTGTGATGACCCAAAAGGTTATCCTGTATTTATTGGGCTAAATCTGTATTTTGAGGCCCCGAAAGCCTCCGTTAATACCATCTCGGTATGCGTGCGCAGCCCAGATGTGTTGCCAGGAAGCTTTTATGTGAAAATTTGATTAAAATGGAATATTTTTAACAATTAAATAAATAAAGTTGACTTTGGTCAATATTTTTGATAAACGAACCCGGACCCATGATTTGACGGTCTCGGAGGGTCCGTATAAAAATATGGGACTTGGGCGTATGCCCGGAATCGAATTCCGAGGTCCCAAGCCCGAGAAATGAATTTTTAAAGAAAATTATTTTCTGAAAATAATAAAGGTTTTTGAAAATGAAGTTTGATGTGAAAACCGTGTTACCGGGCCCGTATTATGGTTCCGGAGCCCGCAATAGGTTTATTATATGTTATGTCAGTTATCTGTGAAATTTGGTGTAAAACGGACTTGAAATGACGTGATTCAGATTGAAATTGGAAAAAAAATAAGCTTTATGAAGTTTTAAGAAAATTCTAAGAGTTTTGAGGTTTAATTCGATGATTTTGATGATATCTTGGTGATTTAAATGCTTGAATAAGTCTGTAGGATGATTTGGGAGTCGTGTATGTTTTTTGGTTTTGAGCCACAAGGGCTCGGATGAGTTTTGGGTAGCTAACGGGGTGTTAAAAGTACAAAAAATCTGGTGTTTCTTGAGTTTTCTGGTGTCTGCTAATTTTCTCTATGCGATCGCATAGGATATGTCGCGATCGCATAGTGTAATTGAGATGGGGGGTCTGTGACTCTATCCGATCGCATAGTTGCTCCCGCGATCTCATAGGGTGTAGGTGATTTGGGTGGGGGCGGGTAATTACTCTCTACGATCGCATATTCCCTTTCCGCGATCGCAGAGCTCAAGTCAGTCCTCTTCCGCGATCGCAACCCCCATTCTGCGATTGCACAGGGTCAACCAAGCTCTCTTCTGCGATCACAACTCCCTTTCTGCGATCGTAGAGTGTATTTTTGCCCAGTTATTTTCTTAAGTCAAAAACAGAGCTCAAGTCAGTCCTCTTCCGCGATCGCAACCCCCATTCTGCGATCGCACAGGGTTAGCCAAGCTCTCTTCTGCGATCGCAACTCCCTTTCTGCGATCGTAGAGTGTATTTTTTGCCCAGTTATTTTCTTATGTCAAAAACAGAATGTTATTTCAGGATTTTCATATTTCCACCACTTTCTCCTTCCCCCAACCTCCATTGAATACCTCCAAGCCATATTCTCCTCCATAACCTCCTGGGTAAGTGTTTCTAACATCGATTGCTTCCATTTTTCTTCCATAATCACTGGAATCTAGGCCTAAAATTCTAAAATCAAAATAGAAATTAGGGGTTTTTGGTAGAGTTAGGACTTATGGGATTTTGGGTAATTCAACCTCAATTTGGAGTCGAATTTCAAAACAAATTATATATTCTAACTCGTGGGGGTATGGGTGATCGGGTTTTGGTCCGAGCCTCGTGTTTGGACCAAACGGGCCCGGAGTCAAATTTTGGAAAATTTGGAAGAATGATAGGAATTGTATACTTAGGTTATGGGATTGTGTTATTGGGTTATTATTGATATACTTAAGTTAATTATGCCTAGATATTGTTGTTACGGAGTTGAATTCAAAAGGAAAGACGATGTTAGAGATAGTATTTGAGTCCTAAAGCATGAATAAGGCGGTGTTAGAGATGTTACGATTAAGACTCAGAGATTCATTATTAAGCATGAATCAAATAGTATTTGAGTCCTAAAGCATGGTATCCATAGGAGCTTTGAATTCATTCAAAAAAATAGTCATCAAGAAAGAATTACAGGCAAATATAAATACGAACACGTACATGCAGATACATGTCTTGAAATCCCTAACGATATGATATATATTGCAATAAAAGAATAATCACGTCGGAAAATAGGCATACACAATAGTCAAGGAGACATACCTGATCATCATATGGCAAAATGCTTTCAACGAGATACCGCACGGCATCCGGCATGGCCAAACAAGTACAAACACAAATAGAGGAAGAATACCAAGATTTATAAAGGGAGAGTACAATATACTCGTACGTTCCCAAAGTAGAATGCTTTACGCATTCGATCAATACAACCACAAGTAAATCAAAGGCAACACTTTACATACAACTACCACATAAGGAATCATAATGCATTGTTTAAAAGACTAACCAGTTCGTGACGTGTCGAATTAATAAGAAAAATCAGAAATCCAAATAAATAGCCCGTGAACAGAATTTTGACAGCAGAATACACCCAATAATTGTAGCAATGAACATCAGCAATAAGAAAGAATCCGACTGTCGAGAGGAATGAAAAGCAACAACTTTGCCTCGACTTACAGCCGGCTAAGTAAGAATAGAAAAGCAACTCGTGTAACGAATCTTAATCAGAATGGTATAATGATTGTGAATAAGTAAATCTCAGAAGTAATTCTTTCGTCTAGTGCCAAGAATGCCAATATTTATAGTTTTGAATAAAATAAAGGTTTGTAATTAGGAAGGGAAGAAATCAGTGGAAATAAAAAGAAATAAAATAAAAAAGTTGTGTATCATTACAAGGAAATTTTCATTGAAAAGAGCCGTTGGTGATTAATGCTAACAACCAAGGTACTGGAGTATTGGAAAAAATTAGTTCCCTATAAATTCGGAAATCAAACTTCTTTCACATCCGAAAATCAAAAGAAATATGCTGTAATTTGAACTTCCAAAAACACAATCAGATTAAAATCAAAAAGAAAGAATAGATGAAGCACTTACCTCAAAATCTATCTAGATTCATCTAATGGATACTAAAATGGAAAGCCGAAATTGCGTACGTGACAACGATCTCGACAAAAAATGGAGCTAAAATCTTGGTTCCGAATCGAGCTCAATCACAATTTCGTTACCTAATTAATTAAGGAAATAAGTAAGAAGGAAAAAGGAAAAGAAGGAAAGAAGAAGAAGAATAAATAAGTTAAGGAATAAAATCAAAAAATTTGAAGAAAGAAATGAAGAGAGGGGCGTTGGGTGGTTTGTCAGTGACGAGGGTGACGAGATTTTCAAGGAAATTGGGCATTGGGCTTAATTGAATATTGGGTAAGGTTGATAATTGAGCTACTATTAAATTAAAATGCCGTAGTAATAAAGTAATTAGAAAATGATAATTAGTAAATAAAAATGAGATACAAAAGTTGAAAAACAAACTTTATTTTATATAAATAGTGGAACAAGCTACAAAAATAAATTGTAAATGATTTATATGTTTGAAAGTTTCTAATACGTAGTAAAAGTTTATAGAATAATAATAATTATAACAATAAAGTTACAGTACTTGCAATAGTACATAAAAATGCTATATTATTATGACTCTTAAATAAAATAGTAACTCATTAGAATAATATGGAGGAAGGATGGACAAAATTGGGTGTCAACACCGACACCAGCATAACCTGGTGACCTTTTCCTGGCAACAACATAAGCTGTTGACCTTTTTCCGACACCAGTATAACCTGGTGATCTTTTTCCTGGCAACATCATAACCTGTTGACCTTTTTCAGACATCAGCATAACCTGGTGATCTTTCCTTGACAACAACATAACCTGTTGATCTTCTTCCGACACCAGCATAATCTGGTGATCTTTTTTCCTAGCAACGGCATAACCTAATGACCTTTTCCAGACGCCAGCATAACCTGTGATCTTTCCTGGACAACAGCATAACCTCTTGATCTTCTTCCGACACCAGCATAACCTGGTGATCTTTCCTGGCGACACCATAACCTGTTGACCTTTTTCAGACACCAGCATAACCTGATGATCATTTCTTGGCAACAACATAACCTATTGACCTTTTCCAGACACCAGCATAACCTCGTGATCTTTCTCTTGACAACAACATGACCTGTTGATCCTTCTCAGATGCTAGCATAACCTGGTGACCTTTTCTTGACAACAACATAACCTGTTGGTCTTTTCCAGACACCGGCATAACCTGGTGATCTTTTCCCGACAACAGCATAACATGTTGATCCTTCCCTGACGGCAGCATAACCTGGTGATCCTTTTCTTGGCAACAACATAACCTGTTGATCCTTTCCAGATACCAGCATAACCAGGTGATCTTCTTCTTGACAACAACATAACTTGTTGGTCTTTTCTAGACGCCGGCATAACCTGGTGATCTTTTTCCTGACAACAGCATAATCTGTTGATCCTTTCCTGATGCCGGTATAACCTGGTGATCTTTTCCTGACAACAGAATAACATGTTGATCTTCTCCCGACACTAGCATAGCCTGGTGATCTTTTTCCTGACAACAGCATAACCTGTTGATTTTCTCCCAACACCAGCATAACCTGGTGATCTTTTCCTAACAACAACATAACATGTTGATCTTTTCCTGACACCAGCATAACCTGGTGATCTTTTTGACAACAACATAACTTTTTTTATCCTTTCCTGATGTCGGCATAACCTGGTGCTCTTTTCCTGACAACAGCATAACCTGTTGATTTTCTCCCGACACCAGCATAACCTGGTGATCTTTTCCTAACAATAGCATAACATGTTGATCTTTTCTTGACGCCAACATAACCTGGTGATCCTTCCTGACAACAACATAACCTGTTGATCTTCTCCTGACGCCGGCATAACCCGGTGATCTTTCCTGACGATAGCATAACATGTCGATCTTTTCCAACATAGGGTCTTCAATCCCTAGTTGATCTTACTTTTAGGCATAGGGTATCCACTCCCTAGTCTACATTCACTCTGGGTACACCATTCCCGACCTTTCATTACTTTCGATAATAAAGTAGTATAGATTTTATTACAATAACTCACGAAATTTTCCTAGTGAAAATTGGGGTAGAAAATTTCGTTTGTTTGTTCCTCATTTTGCACAGATTGCAATTTAGGACAATGGATTCGAGACGACCAAAAGAAGAAGGTTCGATACAGAATAGAAGAAAAGAAGAAAAAGAGAAGACCAAACCCGAAAAGTGCAAGCGAAGAAGACATAGACTACTCCAGACGACATTAGAGTCATCCGTTCCGCCATGATCCGTAAAACTGAAGAAGAATGAACTAGCACTTGCAGCTAGCAGGAATCAAGGTTCAAATTGAAAGCCTGCATGAAGCACATTCAATACTCAAGATCAAGCTTCAGAAGATTTATTAATAGGAACCTTGTAACTCATAGCTGATAAGCTTAGTTAGTCTTTTTCATTTTTGATTTTGATGTAATAAAATGACCGCAGACCGGAACCTCGATGGACCAGAACCTCACTCGAGTCCCTCATCCTCTCCACACACCTCATCACTCCATTAATCTTCTTGAACTACACGCGACCTAATTCCCTTATAACCCGGGATATGTAGGTTGTCCAAAACCAGGACTTGGTTGCACCTTTTATTTTCTTCCTCTGTTGAATAACAATACGGTCAAAAATTAGTCACGCGGCTCACTTTGTCTTTGCCTGAAAACTCTTCATGTTTCCAAGCAAAGAGGGGCAGCTGTGAGCACCTAATGTTTGCCCTACAGAAAATATTCCTACAAAATCCTCAAAAAATAGTTTTTTCCTATTTGTTTTTGAATTAATAGAATTTTAGGAATTTTCTTTTAAATTGATTGTATGTATTTAGTTGCATTTTCATGCATGTTTATTATTTTAAAATCATAAAAATTGCCACATTTTTCTTTTCATGTCATCTTAGGTTTAATTTGCATTTTTAGAAATTAATTACTTTTTAATTGATAGATTAATATATAAAAGTCACAAAAATATACATTAACATTAATCAATTAGTCTAATTAATTAGTTAAAATGTTGATTAGTCTTTTTGCAAAATAAATTTACTTAGTAGTAATGTGACCATTTTTGAAAGAATAAATTTGCCTTTTATTTCAAATTGGCCCAATTTTAGGGCCCAAAATCCCAGGCCCAACCGGATTTTCCCCTTCCCAAAACCTAAGGACCTAGACCTTCCCCCAACCTAAAAAGAAAGGGAAAAATGGCAGGATCCCTAAAAAGGAAATGGAACCCATCTTTTTCGATGAAAAAACTTAAGACCTTCACCACATAAAACCAGCGCCTCACCCTTCAGATCCGGGGGTTTCTTCGTTCTAAAAATAAAAAGAGAGAGCACACGCACACTCCACTCAATTGAAGAAACAAAAAAAAGACTTTCAAAAATTCACAATTTCAGAAGGAAAACAAATCCGAAAGCAAAAAAAAAGAGGATGTCTCTAACTTCCGAAACAAATCTGAAGTCGCCGTTTTCTCATCCCTTTCTTCTTATTTTGTTTTCTCAATTGAAAATTCACACACAGTCATATACCATCGTGAAAAATAGTCAGAATTTCGTGAGGTTTGGTTTCAAAAGGAATGGAATTCAACTGAGGTTGAGGTTGACTCGGGTTCATCCGTATGAAGTCCATTCGTGGTTCCGCTCGCGTCTTGGTACAATTCTTTCCACCATTTTTGCTACTGATTTTGGCCATTGTTGTGTAAGCTTGTCCGGATTGTTCTTTAAAAATTGGAAAGCTTCATAAGGTCCGTTTCCTTTTTCTTTGTTTCAATGCTTTATTGTTGTGTTCCTATCATATCTGTTCAAGTTGTAGTTCCTTACTTGCTTTATTTAGTATGAATTTTAATCATAATGCTATGTGTTTAGTCGGTTTCGATGATTAGTTGGTATTTCAATTTCATGAACAATTGGTTTGATGGTTGAAAATTTGAGATAGGTGTGTATTTCTAGTCTTTTGAATCTTGAAATCATGTGTAGTGGGGTGTTGTTTCATTTCCTAAATTCTAGGTAAAATATTAGAATATATGAGAAAAAATAAACATGTCTGCTAATTGAGATTGGAAGATAAAAGGAACCCAAAACAAAAGTTTCTCACTATAGTTTCAGCTTTGACCGTGCTGATGTTGCAATCTGCCGCTATTCCTCTCTTTTGCATCTAGCAATATGTGTTTAACCAATAGTATCCAAGTCGTATGAGCTCATTTCTGACTACCAGATTCGTATCTTATGGTAAATGAGTTCAGTTGGTGAAAATACATACAAGTTGTTTGCTAAAATGTCAAGGAGACGTTACTCGTCTAGAATTTCATTAAATGTTTGTGAAAGCTCCTTTTTATGGACCCAATTAAGTTTGCTGAAAAACAAAACGTTAGAACATGAACATCGTATCTTTCTTTAGACGCGATTAATAATAAATCCTCGCGATTATGGGCACGATTCCCGTGGCATAATAGCGATACATAATTCCAAATTCGGGCCACAACTTCAAACAATAATAAAACCAACACGTTGTAAATGGCGGGTGCATTTCATGTGGCGCGTTTACAACGCGTCCAAAAACGACAAGTGCACGCCATCGTGACTTGTTTCAGAATGATCTATAAATATTAAAAGCGTCTAAAAAGTAAAAGGCTAAAATGCACAATAGGTTTAAAATATGTAAATAATCAGATAATTAGGCTAAATATCAATACTTAAGCGACCATGCTAGAACCACGGAATTCGAGAGTGCATAATGTGAGCACCCAATTTTTGCCCCGCATGAAAATAACTCCTAAAAATAGACCAAAAATAATTTTAATTAATTTTAGGAGTTTTTTTTTATTTAGTTGCATTTCATGCATGTTTAATATTTTAAAATCACAAGAAAAATCATAAAAAGTTGTCACATTTTCGTTTCATGCCATCGTAGGTTTAATTTGTATTTTTTAGGAATTAGTTACTCTTAATTGTTAGAATTAATGCATAAAAATCAAACAAAATATTTCATGCAGTTGTTATTAGATAAATAGATTTTGTTAATGAGATTTAAGATTAGAGCTTAATTTATTTGCTCAAGAATTTAAAAACAAAGGGAAAGGAAAACAAAGAAAGAAAAGGGAGAAAATTGGTCTAAATTCGGACTGCGCCAATTTTCATGGCCCAAATCCTTCAAAATCCACCCCAAACTTGCCCCAGATCAAACCCACTCCCATACCCGGTCCAGCACCCCCTTCTCCTTAAAACCTCATTTTCCAAAAAACCTAGGGACCTAGACCTAATTTTAAAATAGATCCCCTCCATTACCTAGAAAGAAACGGCGCCCCTAACCCCCCATTTCCTCTTCATCTTCTTGATCTCTTCAATGGCTGACTGAAAAAATGGAGGCAAAAATCAGAGACCCACCCCTAATTCCCTGAAGACCACCCGCATATAGATAGCAGACGGGCTCCCCTTCTTCCTTCCTCTCGATTCATTCACAACCTTAGAGAACAAGACCCCCTCCCTTTTACAACAAAAACCAAGCTGCCTTCTTCCCTTTCGTCACTCTCTCACTCGTACACACTGAATTACAAATTTTAGAGCTAAAAAAGTTTCACCCCTAGGAGATGCACTTCCTAGTCTAGGTCTTTCAGGTTATATTTTTGTGTTAGGAGACGCACTTCCTAAATTGAGATTTTATCCCTTGGAGACGCACTTCCTAGTTTTGTGTCATTTAAGTTCGTTCTTAGGAGATGCACTTCCTAGTTCGAGTCATTGAAGTTTCACCCCTAGGAGATGCACTTCCTAGTGTGGGTCTTTCAAGTCATATTTTGTTTAAGGAGACACACTTCCTAAATTGAGATTTTACCCCTAGGAGATGCACTTCCTAGTTTTGTGTCATTTAAGTTCGTTCTTAGGAGACGCACTTCCTAGTTCGAGTCATTGAAGTTTTACCCCTAGGAGACGCATTTCCTAGTCCGGGTCTTTCAGAATATACTTTTAGGAGACGTACTTCCTACTTTGGTTCATTCAAATTTCATCCCTAGGAGACGCACTTCCTAGTTTGAGTCGTTTGAGTTCATCCCTAGGAGACGCAGACCCTAGTCGAGTCTTTAGTTTTACTCTCATCGTTGCATCAATAGCATATGTGATTTCCAGTTTTGCTAACAACTCATAAGTCGTCCTAGTGCAAGCTGGGCCAATTTTTTTTGTTTGTTTTGTTATTTTGATTGCATGCACCCACCTGGAGAATGAGGGAATTCATTTCAGAGTTATTTCAAAAGTTCAAGTCAATAGAAGGCGCCCACCTGAAAAACGAGAGAAGTCATTTCAAAATTCAATTCAGAATAAAGGAAGAGAAAAAAAAACACCCAAAATGCAGAAGCGGAGACAAGATATGAATTGCTCAAGACATGACTGAGTCACGAGCTTTGCATGTCCCGTCATGATCCGAATAGATGAAGAAGAATGAATTAGCTCTGCAGCTATCAAGCGTCAAGGTTCAAATCTGAAGTCTGCATGAAGAACCATTCAAGACTCAAGTTCAAGCTTCAGAAGACTTATATATAGGAATCTTGTAATCATAGCTGACAGGCTTAGTTAGTCTTTTTCATTTTTTGATTTTGATGTAATTACAGGACCACGGACCGGAACCTCGACGGAATGATACCTCAATCGGCTTTCCACCTCGGTATACTCCATCGTTGTTCCTACTCCAGAACTACACTAACCTGATTCCTTTATAGCCAAGGATATGTAGGCAACCTCCAAAGGAAGGTTCGGTCAACTTTTTCAAAATGCTTCTCATGGAGTATCAAACGGGCAAAAATTATTCATGATTGATCACTTATCTTTGCCCTAAAACTGTTCGTGTTCTCGAGCAAAGAGGGGCAACCGTGAGCACGTAATATTTTCTCGACGTATAAAATCGCTCCATCCCAGAATATGGATTAACATAGTGACATAGTCACTCGGTACTGAGGAAAAAGATAGGCCAATCCAGCCCCACAAATAAGATCCATCTTCGGAACAAGACACCACGGAGAAGATCCATCTCCGGAACAAGACACCACAGAGAAGATCCTTCTCCAGAACATATCACTCGGACAAGATCCATGTCCAGGGAAGATCCATGTCCAGGGAAGATCCATCCCTCAATATCTGTGCACTCACTGGGGGTGTAATGACTCTGGAGGGGCTCCTATAAGCCCAAGCGCTATATCAAACCAACAAAGGTATGATTCAAGGATCGCTGCGGTGTGCATGTCAATCTCATAATTGTCTCAAAAATCAGGCTCTAGGCCTCACTCAGTCAATACTTTCAAGTCTCACTCACAATGCTCTCAAATATGTATAATTCAGCCCAAACAATAGTAATGCAATATAATTAACAAATGTTGAGAATGAGGCATTAAGATGTATGCTACAACAGGACTGAGTGCATGGTAGTAAATAACTACAGATAGAGACAACAACAATTGACCGTTTCAGTCTAAACACATTGGCATGAAGCCTTAGCAATTACACTTATCCTGATTTCTAATATGTTCAAGGAAATATCTACCTTCACAATACCAATAGCAGTATGAAACAACCCTTAGGTAGTGCTATGGGGTGAGCCAGGCCACCAACATTCGATGAACGCCCGCGTGCCCGTCACTTGGCACGTGCGTCACCTTAATTAACATCAATTATCAGGTAATTTAGGGTTTCGAACCCTCAGTTCCAAGGTTGAAGACGATACTTACCTCAAAACCGGCTATAACACTACTCCGCAGTGCCCTTGCCTCAAAATTCGACCTCCGAGCGCTCCAAATCTACCAACAATCAAGCGTACGTCATTATTATATGCTAAGAGGTGAATCCTAATCAATACCTATAAAAAATACTCAAAATCCCGAAATTGATCAAACTCGGCCCCCGAGCCCACATCTCGGAATTCGATAAAAGTTACAGCACAAGAATCTTCATCCTCCCACGAGTCTATACATACCAAGAACACTGAAATCGGAGTTCAAATGACCCCTCAAATCCTCATTCTAAAGCTTCTTAATCCCAAGCCCTAACTACCCCTTTTCCACTGATTTTCCCAACTTTTCCTCCATTAATCTGACCTTTAATCATGTATTAACGAGTTTAGAGTCAGAAAATCTTACCTCCACAAAGAACTATCGAATTCCCTCTTCGAAAACCCTTCAAAAGCTTCAAACTCGGATAACATATTGAGAAAAATGGTTAAAATTCGCGAAGGTTGGTTTTTATACCTTCTGTCTAGTGATCTCGCACCTGCGATCAGTTACTCGCACCTGCGGCTTCGCAGGTGCAATTCTTCTCCCGCACCTGCGGCTTCGTAGGTGCAATACTTCTTCCGCACCTGCGATCTCCCCTAGGGTCTCCCAATTCCGCATCTGCGATACTACTTCCGCACCTGCGACATCGCAGGTGCGACCAATTCCTCGCACCTGCGAAACTCCTCAACCCAGTCCATTCTCTCACCTGCGGAGCCAAGTCCTCTCTTGCGGGACCGCACCTGCGGCTCCCCTTCCGCAGGTGCGAAAACATCAGAACAGCAGCTAAAGCTGCATTTTGCCAAGTCCAACTTCCCCGTTCGCCACCCGAAATCAGGCCCGAGCCCCTCGGGACCCCAACCAAACATACCAACGCATCATATATGATCTTTCAAACTTAGTAGACCCTTTGGAACATCATCAACAACATCGAAACTCCAAAACTCATCGAATTCAAGCCTATGAACATTGAAATTTCTAAATTTCACCAATGATGTCGAAACTACCAAAAACAACTCCGATTGACCTAAAATTTTGCAAACATATCCAAAATGACTATACGAACCTGGTCCAACTGTCGGAATTCCATTCCGACCCCGATAGTCTATTTTCCACTGCCGACCGAAAATTGCCAAAACTAACTTTCGCCAATTCAAGCCTAATTCTACACCGGACATCACAAAAACTTTCGAACACACTCCTAAGTCCCAAATCACCTAACAAAGCTATCTAAGCCATAAAATCCGCATTCCGAGGTCATTTACCAATAAGTCAACTCCGAGTTGACTTTTCCAACTCTAAGGCTATTCTTAGAGACTAAGTGCCTAGATTCCTTCTATAATCACTCTGAACCCGAGCTAATCAATTCTATCATATCATGGACAGTATAACCAGGCTATGACAAGGCAGAAATAGTAAAAATAATGCACGTTCTACGTAACGACCGACCAGGTCATTACATTCTCCCCTTCTTACACAAACGTTCGTCCTCGAACGGGTCTAGAAACATACCTGGTGTCTCAAACAAGTGAGGATATCTTCTCCACATCTCCCGCTCGGTCTCCTAAGTAGCCTCCTCCACTGGCTGACCTCTCCACTGCACCTTCACTGAAGCTCTCTATTTTGACCTCAACTTTCTGACCTCGCGAGCCAAAATAGCAGCTGGTTCAACCTCATATGACATATCATCCTCGAGCTGAACTGTACCGAAGTCTAAGACATGAGACAGGTCACCAACATACTTCTGGAGCATCGACACGTGGAACACCGGATGAACACTAGACAAGTTGGGTGGCAAAGCAAGTTTATAAGCCACCTCTCCAACCTTCTAAAGCACCTCAAATGGACCAATGAACCGGGGACTAAGCTTTCCCCTCTTCCCGAACCTCATAACACCCTTCATGGGTGACACCTTCAGCAGTACCTTGTCACCCTCCATGAAAGACACGTCCCGAACCTTCCGGTTCGCATAGCTCTTCTGCCTGGACTGAGTCGTGCGAAGCCGCTCCTGAATCATCTTTACCCTCTCCAACGCATCCTGAACCAAATCTGGGCCTAAAAACCTAGCCTCACCGGGATCAAACCAACCAACCGAAGATCTATACCTCCTACCATATAAAACTAGCAGAGTTTGCATATAATAATAGTTACCAATCCAGTATTCATATGGTGCCGTATGAGGCTTTATATGGTAGGAGGTGTAGATCTCCGGTTGGTTGGTTTGAGCCCGGTGAGACAAGGTTGTTAGGCCTAGAATTGGTTCAGGATGCATTGGAAAGGGTGAAGTTGATTCAGGAGTGACTTCGCACGGCTCAGTCCAGACAGAAGAGCTATGCAAATCGGAAGGTTCGGGACGTGTCTTTCATGGAGGGTGATAAGGTACTGCTGAAGGTGTCACCCATGAAGGGTGTCATGAGGTTCGGGAAGAGGGGAAAGCTTAGTCCCCGGTTCATTGGTCCTTTTGAGGTGCTTTAGAAGGTTGGGGAAGTGGCTTATAGACTTGCCTTGCCGCCCAGATTATCGAGTGTCTATTCGGTAATGTGTCGATGCTCCGGAAGTATGTTGGTGACCCGTCTCATGTCTTAGACTTCAGCACAGTTCATCTCGATGGTGATATGTATTATGAGGTGGAGCCAGTGGCTATTTTAGCTCGCGAAGTCAGAAAGTTGAGATCAAAGGAGATAGCTTCAGTGAAGGTGCAGTGGAGAGGTCAACAAGCGGAGGAGGCCATTTGGGGGACCGAGCGGCAGATGCGGAGCATATATCCTCACCTGTTTGAGACTTCATGTATGTTTCTAGACCCTTTCAAGGACGAACGTTTATTTAAGAGGGGAAAAATGTAACGACTCGGCCGGTCGTTAGGTAAAACATGCATTATTTTCTCTGTTTCTAAACTTTTTTTTCTTCTGTACTTGATTGTACAGGTCTGGAAGCTGGTACATTTGATTATCAAGACAGTGCAAGGTACTGATTTGTATGATTAGACTTCGCGGTGAGCTACTCTTCCTGGCGACCTCCTAGCAGCACCCTGAAGTTCCTTTGTTATTTATCCCCGTCTATTTCATCCAGACTGTGGATTTGTATATATATGTATCTTGTATATTCCGCTAGTTTCCCATGACACTCGTGACACTAGTTCCTTGCACAGTAGTGTATATTTTGGGTTTTGGGATGTATGTCCGTACATATGCTTTATTTTGGCCATATATCGTTATGATTTTATTTTCATATCAAGCTATTATCATGTTTGGTTGTCTAAAACTGGTAAATATTGACTTGTTTAATCACATGAGAAGGGTCGCCATCGCCACCTAAATTAGGATTTGGGTCGTGACATTAATCCCCTTAATTAATTAATTCTAACAACTTAATTATTTCTATTAATTGATCTAAGACAACTAGTTAGGATCAATTGTGCATTTGCGTTAACTAAGTTTAAGAATAATTGATTCACTTAGTCTCACATTTAAATAATTCCAACTTCTTCAACCTAGAAATTAACTTAGGTAGCCTCTTAAGTAATTAACTAAAAAAATATGTTTAAGATAATTACTTTGATGTTAATTGACTAAAACAAATCATTTAACCTATGTTAAGAGAACTGAGTTGACTAACCTCAATTAAGTTTAATTAAACTGATAATTAATTAACTTAAACATAGGTAATTAGTATGAAACCAACTCTAGGCATTTAATCAATTGACCTTTAATTAGTTAACTTAACCCTAGTTAAGAATAACTAATAGTTAAGTAAAGAACACAACTAGGGTTAACTAACCAAAGTTTAAATGATAACTCAAGTGAGCTCAACCCTGATTACCCAATGGTAAATTCAGGGACTCCAAGGGGGACATTAGGCAAGAAAACCCATAAAATCAGAATTTTTTTAGGGGTAAAAGGGTATTTTTCTAAAGTAAGAAGGTTCTAGAATAGGGGGAGTTGTCTCAAAGATAAGGATGACAGCTGCCCTATGTACTATTTCATGTCTATTGGGTGAAGAATATGCCAAGGCATATCCCATCCTCAAGACCCCTATAAATAGACCCTCTTTTTTGGAGATTCTGGACCTTTTTTCACTCTCTCTTAGCTGCTGGAAAACATCCGAAAAATACAGAAAAATCAGGAGCATCTTCCATTCATAAACAAAAAGATTTCAAAAAATAATAGTAGAAAAGGAAAATCTGATTTCTTTGGGGAACCAAGTTCAAAAATAGATGGTCTAGTTCAGCTTCTATTTCTTCCTCTTTGGATTCTGATTTCTGGGAGTTTTTAAGCATTCATACTCAAGATTTCTGGGTCAATTTTTGCTGGGCTGCTGGGTTTTCTTTGGTTTTCTGTTTTGTTGCTGCTGAATCCTCCTTCCTGTTGCTGATTATTGTTCATAGTTGACCTTTATTTGGTCAAGTCTTTTGTTGTTTTTCTCTTCAAAAGGTATGTAACAATGAACCTTAGACAAAGTTATTGAATCCAGAACTTTGTGCTGAAATTGTTGACTCATGTTGTGTTCTCTTTAAGATTTTATAAATTTGAATCTTCTTCTCCTCATTCTTGATATAAAACCTGAAGTAAGGTTACTATTATCTGAATGTATGTATGCAACTCATGGAATCAGTTTGATTATTTTCTAAATTTCTGTTAATACATTTAGCATTTGGTAGTTAGATGTTAATTTTATATTTGTTTAGCATATTAGGGTAATTCGCACTAGAGTAGATGAGTTTGATTCCTTAATAATCAAACTCACCCCATGATGAGTGCACAAACATTAGTATGGTTGGCTGAAGTTTACCCTTCAAAATGGGTATAAAGTATGTAGTTAAGAAGGGCATTAGAGTGAGGAATCTGAACCCTTGAATGGTCAGATTCATCCTCTAAAAACGCCTAAATAAGCAAAGTTTTTGTGTAGTTTAGAATTATGTTGGTATTAGCACTAGGGTTGACGAATATGACTCTTAAATAGTCAAATTCACCCCTTGGTAGTGCATACACAGTGGCCTAGGGTGCTGGAAGTCACCCTTTACGGATATAAAGTAGGTAATTAGAAGGCTCCTTCGAGAAAAGAATCTGAATCCCCTCAATATGGTCAGATTTATTCTCATAAAAATGCCTAAATGATCAAGTCAAGGAATAAGTATGGACTAATGGTCCAAGGTATGAAAAAATGACATTCTGGGGTTGAATTTGATCCTTTTATGGTCATATTCACGCCGAGAAAGTGCATAAACGATTCTTCCATTTAGTATGGTTTAAACATAAGCACTATCAGGATTAAAATTAACCTCTTCATGGTCAGTTTGGTTCTGGTAAGTTGCATAACATCTAAATTACAATGGGGTATTCTACAGATTGCAAAGGAAGGCTCAAATGTATGGCTTTCAAGGACTTTGAGTCAGATAAATTAGTTAGATTATTTTTTTATATTTTTTTTAGTTAGTTCTTTCTCATTCTGAAAAATGTATCTTGATAGCATTAATCAAGCTGTAATTTATATGTATTTACTTTTAGAGTTATGTAAATTAAGACTGGACTGCACATTTAAATTCTGCTCAATACTCATACTGATATTTGAAAAGAAGGCTTTAGTGAACTTATAATTCTTTTTCCCTGTCTCTAAAATAGCACGATAACAGTAGAAAAATTGAACGTATATTTAACCTAGCATATATAGGATTTTATAAAAACTTATTGATTCGGAAATGGCTATCCACGATTTTAGTTATCATCAATATAAGGTAGAGTTAGTCAATTACGCCTAGTTCATTTCGCACCGTGCAAACTTTCTGAAACCAACGTATGTAACATGTTCTTTACAAATGAATTTCAATTCCAGTAACATGTGTTCACGTTCAAACTGATAAAAGAAACTATAAATTAGTTCTAGATTACAAATTCAAAAGAATTTCCAAAACGCCAAGTTTCATTTTTGACAATCTGCATCCTCAAAAATCTCGTGATTTACTGGTGCTCAATTTGGCAAGCCTTTGGATACATATGAGTATGATTTTTCCCAAACAACGTCTTTTTGATAACTAAAGATGCAGGTTTCCTTCTGATTGTCTTTATTAAGTGCAAATGTTTTTGTTTATACTTGCCTCTTGTAATGTTAGTACAAATCCCTTCTTATCAATTAGTCATAAATAGGATTGGCCAAAAGGGTTAAACAATAAAGGGGATAAAATATGGCCATAGCCCGAAACATGTTATCTTTTAGGTTAGCAAACATCATTTAGGCAATCCTCTTGGTAGAGTGATACCTTTAGTTTGAAAAATTGGGTAAAATCAAGTGTCATTCCAAAATTACCATAATCTACACTCGGGAGTGGCAACTCATGCCTCCGACCCTCAACTCCAAACAACTAATAAAACGCATGTAGCAACCACGGGTGCATTTCATGTGACGTGTTTGCCATGTGCTCAAAAACAACAAGTGTACGCCATCGTAACTTGTCCAAGATAAATCCATAAACGTCCTAATTGATTTTAAAACTGAAATACTCCTTAAAAAATGAAACAAAATAAAGAATAATCGAATATCGCCTCAAATAGGCATTATAAAAAACCATGTGAGTCTCATGGCCCCGCAGATTTCCTCAATTTCTTCGGCTATAAAGGCCTCCTCTTCTTCTTAAATGTATTGTGGTTTGATGAAGGACTTAGTGATGTGTGGGACTGGCTGAGGCAGGTCCCACCCATCTTTCTTTCATGCGTTGTCCCATTTCACATCGGCTTCTGTAGCCTGGAAACCTATGCCGATGAATTGTTTGTTGGCAGGCAGAGAGATGGGTTCAGTAATGCCCTGTAGGGATACCCCAAGCCCCTTCCCGGGTTTGAACCCGTGTTTGGTCATGTCGGTAGCGACCATGATTGATGCGTTAGATAAACAAAGCCGTGGGCACGGAGCACTTTCCTCGTGCTGATCAGCGGGCACAATCTCAAAGGCTTGGTACACAATATGTTCGCTTCCCTCTCTGGCCTCGAGGCAGGGGATGGAGGGGTCCTTGTATATTGATTGTTCGTCCTCTACGTGGACCACTATCTCCTGATTCTCTTGTACAAATTTGACCATTTGGTGGAGTGTAGATGGCACTGCCCCAGCAGCGTGAATCCAAGGTCTCCCCAGCAGAAAGTTATAAGAAGTGTCCATATCCAAGATTTGGAAAGTCACCGTGAAATCCACAGGGCCAATTGTCATGTCTATGTCAATTTCACCAATGGTGTCCCTTTTGATACCGTCAAAGGCGCAGACACATACGTTATTTCGCCTGATTCTCTCAATGTCGATTCCCATTCCTTGTAGTGTTGACAAGGGGAAAATATCTACCCCGGATCATCCATCGAGCATGACCTTCTTCACGTAGTATCCCTCACTTTTAACTGTTAAGTGTAAGGTGCCAGTTGTTCAAGAGTTTGCACATGTATTTTCTTCAGATCTTTCGGGCATGCCTCCAGATCGAGACATTGATTTCTGTATTGATTTGGCTCCAGATACTCAGCCCATTTCCATTTCCCCGTACCGTATGTCTCCTAAGGAGTTGAAGGAGAAGCTAGAGGAGTTGTTAGCCAAGGGGTTCATCAGGCCGAGTGTATCTCCATGGGGTTCTCTAGTGCTATTTGTGAAGAAGAATGATGGGACTATGCGGATGTGCATTGATTACTTCCAGTTGAATAAGGTCACCATCAAGAACAAGTATCCTCTGCCGCGCATTGATGATTTGTTTGACCAGTTGTAGGGTGATCGTGTGTTCTCGAAGATTGATTTGAGGTCGGGTTATCATCAGTTGAAGATTCGAGCTTCAGATGTCCCGAAGACTGCATTTCGTACTAGATATGGCCATTATGAGTTCCTAGTGATGTCCTTTGGCTTGACTAATGCCCCAACAACATTTATGGACTTGATGAATAGGGTATTCATGCCGTATATTGATTCCTTTGTCATTGTATTCATTGATGACATCTTGATTTACTCACGGATCCATTTACTCACGGAGCCTAGGTGAGCACGAGCAGCATTTGAGAGCTGTGCTTCAAACCTTGCGAGAGCAGAAACTATATGCTAAGTTCTCCAAGTGTGAGTTCTGGTTAGAGTCGGTGGCATTTCTGGGGCATGTGGTATCCGGAGAGGGTATCAAGGTTGATCCACAGAAGATTGAGGCAGTTCAGAGTTGGAGTGTCCTACTTCAGCTACAGAGATCAGGCATTTTCTGGGCCTAGCAGACTCAGAAGAATGCCCTATTTCGATGGCCTGACAAGTGTGAGGCGAGCTTTCAGAAGCTCAATTTAGCATTGACCTCAGCACTAGTTCTGACATTGCATTCCGGTTCTGGGATGTATACTATGTATTGCGATGCTTCACGCGTCGGGTTGGGATGTGTGTTGATGCAGGATGGGAGAGTTATTGCTTATGCTTCGTGCCACCTGAAGGTTCATGAGAAGAATTATCCTGTGCACGACTTGGAGTTGGCAGCGATTTGAAAGGTATTTGGCGTGTCTTGTGAGGTTTATACCGACCAACGCATTTTGCAGCACTTGTTTAAGCAAGGGGATCTTAATTTGAGGCAGCGCATATGGCTTGAGTTGTTGAAGGGCTACGATATCACCATTCTGTATCATCCGGGCAAGGCAAATATGGTAGCAGATGCTTTGAGCAGGAGGGCAGAGAGTATGGGTAGCTTGGACTACATTGCAGCTGAGGAGAGACCTCTAGCCTTGGACATTCAGTCCTTGGCTAATCACCTTGTGAGATTAGACCTTTCGGAGCCTCGTCGAGTTCTAGCTCATGTGGTTGCTCAGTCTTCATTATTGGGAGAGATTAAGGCTCGACAGTTTGATGATCCGTGTCTAGCAGAGCTTCGAGAGACAGTGGTACAGGGTAGGGCCAAGGAGGTTACTTTGGGCGAGGATGGTGTTTTGAGACTCCAGGGGCGATTGTGTGTTCCTGATGTTGATGGCCTGAGGGAGAGGATTCTAGCGAAAGTGCACAGTTCTCGGTATTCTGTTCATCTAGGAGCGACGAAGATGTATCGTGATTTGAAGCAGCATTACTGGTGGAGGCAGATGAAGAAGGACATTGTGCAGTATGTGGTTATGTGTCTTAATTGCCAACAGGTTAAGTACGAGCATCAGAGGCCAGGGGGCCTGCTTCAGCAAATGCCCATTCCTGAGTGGAAATGGGAGCGCAACACTATGGACTTCGTGGTTGGGTTGCCTTGGACCTTGCGGAAGGTTGACGCTGTTTGGGTCATTGTGAATAGATTGACCAAATCGGCGCATTTCATTCCTGTGGCTACTACTTATACTTCTGAGAGGCTGGCCCAGATTTACATGCGAGAGATAGTCCGGTTGCACGGTGTGCCGGTGTCCATTATATCAGACTGAGGTCCTCAGTTCACCTCGCACTTTTGGAGAGCATTACATAGTGAGTTGGGCACTCAGATAGATCTCAGTTCAGCATTTCGCCCTCATACTGATGGCCAGTCAGAGCGTACAATTCAGATATTGGAGGACATGCTCAGGGCTTGTGTTATTGACTTTGGGGGTCACTGGGACCAACTCTTGCCTTTGGCGGAGTTTGCGTACAATAATAGTTATCAGTCCAGCATCGAGATGGCTCCATTTGAGTCTTTGTATGGTCGGCGATGTCGTCCTCCTATCGGGTGGTTTGAGCCTGGCGAGGCTAAGTTATATGGCACGGATCTGGTGAGAGATGCTTTGGAGAGAGTGAAATTAATTCAAGAGAGGCTTCCAACAACTCAGTCAAGACAGAAGAGTTATGCGGATCGGAGGGCGCGAGATGTAGCATTTATGGAGGGAGATAAGGTTCTGCTGAAGGTTTCGCTGATGAAGGGCATTATGAGATTCGGGAAGAAGGGCAAGATGAGCCCCAGGTTTATAGGTCCTTTCAAGGTGTTGAGGCGAGTCTGAGAGGTTGCTTATGAGCTTGCTTTACCTCCCACATTTTTAGGGGTTCATCCGGTCTTTCATGTATCCATGCTCTGGAGATATCACGCCGACTTCTCTCACGTGGTCGATTTCAGCACTATTCAATTAAATGAGAAGTTGGGCTACGAGGAGGAACAAATTGCTATTATTGATAGGCAGGACCACCAGTTGAGATCCAAGAGAGTTTCTGCGGTAAAGTTCCAGTGGAGGGGCCAACCAGCTGATGAGGCGATTTGGGAGTCCGAGGAGGACATGCGGAGCAGATATCCATAGTTATTCAGCACTTCAGGTACGATTCTATACCCGTTCGAGGACGAACATTTGTTCAAGAGGGGGAGAATGTAACGACCCGGCCGGTAGTTTTGCATATTAGGACCTCGTTCCCCTAAATGAAACATCCCATAGCGACGAGTGGTTCGGGATTTGGAAGTGTTTAGGGTGCTATAGGAGCACTTGGTTCCTTAAGGTTGGCCTTTTTGGCCAAGTTTGACTTCGGTCAATATTTTGAGCAAACGAACTCGGAATCGAGTGCTGACAGCTCCAGTAGCTTCGTATGATGATTTCGGACTTGGGCGTACGCCTGGAACGGGTTTTCGATGAACGGGGAACATTTTGGAGCCCAATATGGAATCAGGATTTCCTTAAGTTTGAAATTTGGCTAGGAACATGATTTTATGCTATCGAGGTCACATTTCGTTCCAGTACAATATCAGGAATTATCAACTCTTTAAAGTTGCATTGATCAAGTTGTTACTGACATCACAAAGGTTTTGAGCTAACCAAAATAGTACAATAACCAAAACAAGGTCTGAATCAAAATAATGCATAACCAACTGATTTGCCAACAGTACAAAAAAATACATAACCAACAGTACAAAACAGTACTCTAATGCTTCTGATTTTTAGTCTTCAGTTTTCCAATCATTTTTTCCTTTTCTGCTACCAACAAATTTGCGGACATAGCTGATTTGCCTCTCCAAGTGAGCTTCTTTGGTGAATATGGCAGATTAGTAGGACAGTTAACACCATCCACATCTCCTTTGAAGCCAATCTTCCTAGTACCAATAGGTTCTTGATGCAACTTTCATTGTTCAAGCCTAGTCTTAGCTTCAGATATCACCTTAGGCATCACATTCGGCTCTTCATCTTCATCTTCATTTTCGTCTTCAACTTCATATCCATCATCAACTATTGTTGGAGGTGCAACACTTAAATTTTCATCTTCACATTGACTCACTCCAGGAGTAGGCATAAAAATAAATTCTGAATTTTGACTGTCTTGTGGTGCTGTTAAGGGCACATCTTGTACTGTTCGGGAAGTTCCTTCACCATTAGCCTGTAAGAGTTGTTAAATTAATGGTATTTATAAATTAAATTTTTTTGTCAGATAAGAAAATATGTGAAAAAGACTATTACCAAAGGGCATTTTCTTCTGTTGTGGCCTGTTGTACCACAGAACCCACATGTCATTACAAGTCCTTTTCTTGAAGCTGACCATATCCCCTCCCTTTTCCTAGCCTCATCTTTTTATCTTTTTATCTTTAGCTTTGGTCTACCCACCATTTTATGTATTTTTGGTGGCTCCATTGCATGTTGTGGATCAACTTTCCAAAATTTCTCACCTCTCACTGGCTATAACTTATTCATGTATGCCAACATATAAGCTTCCTTTGAATACCACCAATGCACCTCATTTAATGGATCTTGTTTGTCGTGCATTAAAGCTTTGATAGCATGGGGACATGGTATTCCTGTCAAATTCCATGTCCTGCAAGTACACTTCTTCAATTCCAGGTTCACTATATGCTTGTCCTTACCCTCAACCACTTCATATCCATAATCTCCATTAAAGACAACTTTACACTCTAATGCAATCATTCAGTAATCATGGTAAAGCTCCATACCATATGGGCTAATTTCTTCCGTCCAATTCTTGCATTCCTCCTCACGGTTCTTCAACAAATTTATTACCTATCATAAAAAAGGAAAGATCAAAGTATAGTAATAAACAAAATTATAAAAAAATGAACATACGGAAAAAAATTACCTTTAATCTAATGTCTTCCAACATCTTGATTATAGGTTTAGTTCTGGCTTCAAGAATCCATTTGTTGAATGATTCGGTAAAGTTATTGTCAACCATCTGGTTCTTGCATGTGGTGTCAAAGTAAGCCCTACACCAGTTTTGAGGAGGATAGTGTAATAGTTCCCTAGCAGCATCTTCTTGAATATCACCCAGTCTTCAATTGATCTTTGAATTCTTCTTCATAGGTACTCCAAGCACACCACCACATTAACTTTTTCATCTCTATACCTCTCCAATTTTTGCTCCAATTGGCTTCAATGTGCCTAGCACACCACCTGTCATTTGCTTTTGGAAGGACAAGTGGAAACAACATCCAACAACCCCTAAAACAATGGAAAATCAGTTACAAATAAAGTATAAAATAATGAAAATTCAGTTACAGTGAAAAAAAATTGACAAACAATTACCTTATGCATATCCGACATAAATGTCACTTTTTTACCATCTTCAAGCTCCAAAGAATTTCTCAGTAACTCCATAAACTACTTCCATGTTCTACCAGTTTCTTTATCCACTACTGCCCATGCAAGAGGATAAAAATGTTTCACTGAATCTTGTGCCATGGCCACCACTAGAATTTCCTTGCATTTACCTTTTAGAAAAGTGCCATCTAAGCCTATAAGAGGTCTCAAACCTGCTTTCCAGCCTATTTTCAAAGCTTGAAAGCAAATATACATCCTAAGGAACCTCCTTTTTCCTTCTGCCAAAGCATCTTTAGAAATGTTTATCACCACATCAGAACCAAGGTTAATGTCCCTTAATTCTTGAGCATAGGCCTCTAACCTATTGTAATCGTCAATGAAGCTACCCTCCAATTTTTCTAGCACGAGCCTCTTTACTCTTTTCATCTTTGAATAGCTAACATTAAGTTTGAATTGATCCTCTAGGTCCACCCTCATGTCTTTCACCTTGTATTTAGGGTTATTTTGGACTTTGTTCTTGAAATAGTGTGCTAAACCTTGGGGAGTAGCTCTTCCATTCTTGTATGCGCGTTCACAAGTATGCTTTGTTTTCAAAGTTTTGATTTTAAATCCTTGATCTCTATTATCCTGAGATATCAATAACTCAAAGGGACAACCAACATCACATATATATATATCTAACTCTACCAGGGTCACTCTTCTTAACCTTAAGGCCCTTCCCATTAGCAATTGCATAATACCCCACAATTCTTTTAGCTTCGTCCAAATCCCTATAACTCATACCCTTTTCCAACGCTTTATACTTGTCTAGTTTGTCATTGACTTCTTTATTCGTTTCCTTACTAAAGAGATCCAATTGATCATTATCGTAATCACTAGAGTCATGTTCGTATGCTTCCTCTTCCTCACATGACTCACAATCAGTCCCAACATCTACAGTGACACTTTGAGGTTCATTGTGGTGACTTATGCTAGGAGCTGACACATGCTCTTCACCCTCATCAATAGCAAAGAATTGAAGTACACTTAGCTGGTTAGTTAAGAGTTGTTGTAGTGTTCTGATACCTGAATCCCCTTCAACCAAAAAGTACCTACCTGAAGGCCCCATTACTAGAAGTTGTTCAACCTTTTTAAACCCACATTTTTCAATGTATTCCGAACAAATGTCTATATAAGACAGCAAATCCACATCATAAGCTTGCAACAAGTAAATCAATTTTTTAATGTAAACTATTTGAGGTTTCAAGACCCACCTGCCCCCGTAATTCAAGACCAAGTCTACCTTTTCAACCATTCTTTGTTGAGTTCACGTGCAAGCCATAAAAAAAATGGAAAGGGATCCATCAGACATATTCAAATAGAAAAATATGGTACTGAAGTATCAAAATTTAATGTCCTAAAGTACAAACAAGAATAAAGTTTAATGGACCACATACAACTATAAATGCAAAAACAAACACAAAATCTGACAAATAAACAACTATTTGAGCAGACAACAAGACACCATCGAAATACTAAATTGCTATCAACTATATAAAATCCCTAAAACAAATCCAAAAAAACAAAGAGGGGCCACATACAATCTTAACTACTAAACAATGACATTAAAAGCATAAAAGAACAGTAGATGATAAGAGACTTCATCTATTTATTCGAACCCTAACCATATTTATTCTAGAAAAACAGTAAAATCTTACTTGAATAGAAAAGAGACTTCAAAAATTGATGTTCAACTTGAATCTGTCGAAGAGAAAGTGCAGCAAGCAGCCATCACTATCGTCGAGTTTGGTGGAGGTCGGTTTTGGGGGAGGTTTCAGCGACTCGGTCGTGAAAAATGGGGAGTCTCAGACTTTACGTGGCTTTTCCAGTGGGTTTGGGGGAGTTCGATTTTGTGGGGAGCTTTTAGATATGTTGGGTCAGGTCGGGTTGGTCTTAAACGGGTGGGTGGGTGGGTTATTTGGGATGGGTTCTAAACAACCAATAGCATTAAGACACGTCATAAAAAATGATTTTAATTTAAAATTAAAAGTGGGTTATTAACTTAAAGGGTATAGTTGAGCCAAAAACCTTAACAGAAGGGTATATTTGGCCCAATAGGTGGATGGAGGACATTATTAGACCAAAACCAATAGTTCAGGGGCAAACTTGACCCTTTTACGTAATATATATTAAGAAATTTATCTTTTAACATTAATTACCAATAAATTAATCGTATTAACCTTAATTTGTTTATTGGAAACACTTGTCTTGCTCAGTTCGCTAGCATTAGAGTTGGTATGATATCCTTTATCCATAGAGATGACCTAGATGTATTGTTAAAATATAGATATTACACGTGTAATATATTAGATGAAGAAGCAAGCTATGTGCGACAACTGGATGAGAGTTTAGAAAGAGATACATAACAAAGAGGTACGGGATAAAATATTTACGAGATGATTAGAAACGGGAGCTCCAACCAATTTGAGGAGTTGAAGAGACACGTCAAAATGTACCAGGGCTTTACTTTATTCCTAAACTATTAATCATGAACAGATAAATAACCAAATTAACAGGAGTTAAATTTAAAGGATAAAGCATAATGTAAATGGGTTTCATTTCAATACTTTACGAAATTGCACCAAAATCTAGCCAAATCCCAGAAATAGTGGAGTCACAGCTCACGGACTATCTAAGAGTAGTACATATAATAGTCTGAAAGAAATAATACATCTGTTTTCTGAAGTACTAGAAACAGAAATAAAGGAAAGTGGAAGGGGACGCGAAGGCCTGCGGACGCCTGTAGGACTACCTCAGTGTCTCTGAGTGGACTGAAGGAAGCCTCCTAACTCAATATCCATTGGGTCATGTACCGGGATCTGCACAACAAAAGTGTGCAGGTGTAGTATCAGTACAACCGACCCCGTGTACTGATTAAGTGCCGATCCTAACCTCGGGGAAGTAGTGACGAGGCTAGGACACGACAAATAATATCACCCGTGAGATTCAATAATATATAAAATAAATAACGACAGGAAGTAAACAGTTAAGTACAAAAACCGGGGAAAACATTCTAGGGAAAAGGGGTAGCAATTTCTGAAATGACGGAACAAGGCAACAGTTTAAATATCAAAATAACAACAGGAATTTAACAACACAGAACAAATAAGTGCACGGCGTCACCCTTCGTGCTTTTACTCTCATCCTCACTACAAGTAAATAGGAACGACACGGCATGACCCCTCGTGCTATAATATCATAACATGGCACGGAATGTCCCCTCGTGCTAAAATATCATAAACATGGCACGGAATATCCCCTCGTGCTAAAATATCATAAACATGCGAACGTGGAGAGTAAACGGGCCTGGTCCCCTCCTACCACTATGCGAATGCGGAGACCGGGGTGCGATCGTGATGGTCAGGGATCCAAACCATCGCGAATGCGGAGAGGAGGGTGCGATCGCGAAAGTCAGTGGCCCAACCCATCGCGAACGCGAAGAGGACATCGCGAACGCATAGAGCATTCAGTCGCCCAGCCCAACTCCTTCTTCGCGAACGCGGCCCCCCTTCCGCGATCGCGAAGAAGGAAACCAGATAGAGAAAAGAGTGATTCCTTCGAGAATTTTCGGAATTCAAGTGTGCGGGCCTGGGGTTGAATTTTGGGAATCCTTCAAGAATGTTGAAATTGTTGAATAAATAGGATAATCTCCCTTCTGTGAGCATTTAATTGTACAATATTTGGCTAGTTGCGAGTCCTCGGGTGTAGAGATTCGGAGTTTTGGGCGCATCCTTGGTCCGAGGAGTAGATTCGACACGAGGTGAGTCTCCTTTCTAACCTTGTAAGAGGGAATTGTCCCCCTAGGTGATTTGAATGCTATGTGTACTTGTTTGGGGGCAACGTACACACCCAGTGACGAGAGTCTGTACGTGGCGGCTATTATTGTTATGTCCGGGTAGTTAGGCCCACAGCATGCCTTATATTTTCCTGGAAATGACCTATATGTTATGAACACCTATGGTGCGTAGTAGTGTATTCTCTAAGATTTTGTGGCATTTGAATTGAAGAGTATTCGTAACATCTATGGGATCGGGCCGTACGCCACGGAGGATTTGAAAGGTATTTGTACATCTATGGGATCGAGTCGTACGCCACGACGGATTTGAAAGGTAATTGTACACATATGGGATCGGGCCGTACGCCACAGCAGATTTGAGAGGTATTTGTATATAGATATGGGATTGGGCCATACACCACGGTGGATTTGGAGAGTAATTGTAATTTATATATGGGAGCGGGTTGTACGCCACGACGGATTGAAAGATATGGGCTTGACAGATACTTTGAAAAACGGAAAGTCTACATTGTTGTTTAATTTCAGTAGCTACTTGGATTTCTGTACTTGTTATGTATTTGCTGCTCACTGCATTACATGCCTACTGTATTTCATTATATCCTGTCGTATGTTATATTATTGGACCTTAGTGAGTGTCAAGTCGACCTCTCGTCACTACTTCTTCGAGATTAGACGGGATACTCTTTGGGTACATATTATTTATGTACTCATGCTACACTTTTGTACTTAACTGTACAGGTTCTGAGGCTGGTGCATTTGGTTATCAGAAAAGAGCTAGATATTGACCGTAGCGGACCTGACTTCACGATGAGCTGCTTCTTCTGGCGATCCCCAGCAGCACTATGGAGTTTCATTTACTTTTGTTTTCCCGTCTATTTTTTCAGTGGGATTGTATATTCTATCTTTTGCTTATCCTGTTAGTATGCCCATGACACTCGTGACACTAGTTCCTGGCATACACGTAGTGGTTATTTTGGGATTTTGGGTTGTATATATAAATGATCGTCTTTTGGCTCACGCTTCTTTATAGCTATTTTATCTACCACTGGGTTATTATATTCCGATATCATGATTTAACTTGTCAAATTCGGTAACTGGGTGAATAATTGAATCAAATAAAGAGAAACACTTAGTGAAATTTATGTTGGCTTGCCTAACCCCGTTGTTGGGCGCCATCACGACCTGGATTAGGATTTTGGGTCGTGACACATTATGGATTACAAGTTACCTATAAAAAATCGAAAGGACACATTTTGGTTATTGTATAAAACTGTCACGACCCGTTTCCGGGTTGTGATGGCGCCTGTCGTGGAACCAGGCTAGCCAACCGTTACAACAATGCTCAATTCATTTACTAGAGAAATTTACTCATTATTGGCTCAATTCATAGAAATACGGACATTTTAAACATTTAAAACAGTCTAACAGAAGAAATAAGCTCCAACAATCAATCTAGGATCTGGAGTCACGTAGTCATAAGCGACTGACATCAATACAACTGAGAATAATAATACTGAAGTTTTAAGTTTCAAATTTCTAATACAGAAGGGAAGAATAGGGAAAAGAGGGACGGGACAGCGAACGCCAGCTGCTACCTCGTCGGCTCTGAGAGAATAGCTGCTATCACCGCTCCGCGTCAAATCTCGGTGCACCTGGATCTGCACACACAGTGTGCAGGTAAGTAACGAAAACAACCTACGGTCTGAGGAGGTAGTGACGAACTCAACCTCCGTAAATCACAGTTCGAAAAATGAATATTTCAGGAATAACCGAGAATAACAGTGACAATATCCGTAAATAACAATTAAATGCCATGTATGTATCATGCAACTCTCACAGGTAGTCCTCTCGGTACACATAATTGGCCATTGGCCCAGGAAAATCCATCCCATAACATGTATAACGTGGTGACTTAGTCACTAAGTACCGAGGGAGCAGGCCAATTCAGCCTTTCGGAGAAATCCATCTCTGGGATATTACACTCATCCATAATCTGTACCAAGGAAATCCATCCCTCCATATCTCATAAACAGTATCTGTGCCAGGGAAATCCATCCCTCTATATCTCATATCTCGGACAAATCCATGTCCAGGGAAATCCATCCCTCACTGTCTCATATCTCGGACAAATCCATGTCCAGGGAAATCCATCCCTCAATAATTGTCTCATATCTTGGACAAATCCATGTCCAGGGAAATCCATCCCTCAATAACTGTGCGCTCACTGGGGGTGTAAAGACTCCGGAGGGGCCGCCAAGGATATGGCCCAAGCGCTATATATATATCAAGCCCACGAAGGGTATATCATCTCAACATTTGGCTCTAGGCCCATACTCAGTCATAATTACCAGTCTCCTCACAACACTCTCATTGTGTAAACAGCCCAAACAAATAGCAATGCATGATAAATAAATGATTTTTGAGACTGAAATACGAATACATGTGTAATAACAAGACTGAGTATGCACAAGTAAAGTTCGCAATAGAAATAACAGTAACGGACCCTTTCCGGTCTCCACATATAGACATGAAGTCTTATCATTTATACTTGTCATGTTTCTTTTAGTTTCTACGCATTAATAGCCTTCACAGTACCGATATCATGGTGGAACAACAGTTAAACCGTGCCTGGGGATAAGCCGGGCCATAACAAATCAACCAACACTCCTATGCCCGTCACTTGGTGAGTGTATCATAGTAACTATCATCAATTTTCATTTACATTGGGGGTCTTGAACCCCTCAGTTCCAAGGTTGAAGTCGTTACTTACCTCGAAACTGGCTCAACTCTACTCCGCCGGGCCCTTTCCTCGAGAATCGGCCTCAAAATGCTTCGAATCTATCAATAATCACAATGTGCTAAGGAACAATCCCCAAATCAAAATTTAGCAAAAATACCAAAAATTCCAAATTCGGTCAAAACCTGGCCCTCGGGCCCACGTCTCGAAAGTCAAAAAATTTCATAACATTAGGTTCCTTGTCTTTTCCCGAGTCCAACCATACCAAGAGCACGAAAGTCGGACCTCAAATGGTCCTCCAAGTCTCCCATTCTTTCTCTCTTAAATCCAAGCCCTAACCACCATTTTTCTACTGTTTTTACCCATGATTTCAACCTAAAATCGTTCTTAATGCACAATATAACGGGTTTTGAGTCCAAGAAACTTACCTCCTTGAAGAAACAACGAAATCCCTCTTCAAACCCCTTCAAAACCTCCAACCCGTGTGCAAAAATGGTGAAAGAAGACTGATTTCGCGAAGGCTGCCTTTTATAGTTCTGCCCAGGCATTTCCGCAACAGCGGAGTTTTCTCGCACCTGCGACTCCGCAGGTGCGACATTTTAACCGCACCTGCAAAATCCACTTAACCTCCCAGACTTCGCGCCTGCGGCCTTTTTATCGCAACAGCGGTACCGCAGGGGCGACATATTGATCGCACCAGCGGTCCTTCACTTAACACCCAGAGCCCGCGCCTGCGTGCCCATCTCCCGCACCTGCGACCTTGCAGGTGTGATCTTCCTTCCGCCCTTGTGACGAATTCCGCCCCTGCGCCTTCACTCTCGCGCCTGCGACCCAAGCATCGCAGGTGCGATCGCACCAGCAGTAGCAGCTTCAGCTGCATTTCAAGTTCCAATTTCTCCGTTTAATGCCCGAAATCAAACCCCGAGCCCCTCGGGACCCCAACCAAACATACCAACATATCAAACATGGTTATTCAAACTTAGTCGAGCCATTAAAACACCAAAAACAACATCAAAACCATAAATTCTCATCCAATTCAAGCCTATGATTTCCAAAAACTTCTGAAACACGCATTTGATCAAAAACCCAACCAAACCATCTCCGAATGACCTGAAATTTTGCGAGCAAGTCCAAAATGACCTAACAAAGGTACAGCAACTCTCGGAATCCCATTTTGACCCTCGGATAAAAATCTCGCCTATCAACCGGAATTCGCCAAAATACTAACTTCGCCAATTCAAGCCTAAATCTACACCGGGCACCCTAAAAATAATCTGAACGCACTCCTAAGTCCCAAATCACCTAACGAAGCTATCTGAACCATAAAATCTGTATTCTGAGGTCGTTTACCAATAAGTCAACTCTGGGTTGACTTTTCCAACTCTAAAGCTCTTGTTAGAGACTAAGTGTCTCAATCCACTCTATCTTCACTCCGAACCCGAACCAACCAACCCCAACACTCCATGGACAGTCCAACCGAGCTACTACAAGACATAAATAAGGGAATAGATGCGTGTACTGCGTAATGACGGACCAGGTCGTTACAAAAACAGCTTCTGCCCCTTTTCAAGTTGCCTAGATTCATGCCATTTAAGTTCATATGTATTGAGTCTTATTTAGGTAGCATTTGTACATTTATTGTGGTTACCAATTCAGAAAACCGGAGATAGGAAAACAAGCCAGATATGTTTCGAATTATAAGTTCTATTTCTCCTTTCGAGAGTTAATGAATCTGGAACATCTACCTTTTCAGAAATTTAACAGACGTTTACAAGGAGGCTGATTTTTTATGCAAATTCTTACAAAACATCTTTGAACCACGGAATCTATACCTACTCGTGTGGTAATACAGCTAGAAACGAAACATACATTTTTTAAATAGTTGTATATACCTATTTGACTATAAATTTAGTTCAGTCCCTATTACAAATACAAATAGAAATAAAATACATTTTTGTTCCTGACTATAAGCTAAAAAAAACGAAAATGAGGGAGGAAAAACAAGAAGCTAAAGGGTGTTGCTCATGTGCAAGCTTCAGTAGATCTTTAAAGACTTAAACCTGCATTTTCAATGTTAATCTAAAATTACAAGTCCAAAGTTTGAATACTTGGACATCATTAATGACAGAGCTTTGGGCATTGTATAATATGAATCTAACCATGAAGGAGGTTAGATTCAACCTTAATGATGCTCTAGGAGAACAAAACATATTCATATCTTTTATGGACTGAATCTGACCATAAAAAGGGTCAGATTCAGCTCCATAGATCTCATCTTTTGTTCCTCTTGACATTCACCACATACCTATACCATGACTTTGACTTTTTAGGCATTTTTATAGAGAATGAATCTGACCATTGTAAGGGATTCAGATTCCTTACTCTAGAAGGCCTTTTGATTACTTATTTTATACCCTAAAAGGGGTAATTTCAGCGACATAAGCTACTGTTTGTGCACTATTATGGGGTGAATTTGACCATCGAAAGGTCAAATTCATCTACCCTAGTTCAATTTACCTCACTAATAAACTAAAAGCAAACACAAAACTAAAATCCAAATACAAAATACTTAATGCATTTTTGAATGAACGAACTTAAAAGCAACCAGACTGATTTCAAGAATTCAGACATTGCATATACAATACACATTCAGATTTATTATCAGCATATCAACCAATCTTACTTCAGATTTTCATACAAGATTAGAGAAGCAGAAAACTCAGCTATAGAAGAAAGGTTCAGACAACAAGAGAAGAAGAAAGAAGTTCATATATGAGCCTTTCAATGAAGTTAAACAATTACATACCGTTAAAAAGAAAATGATAAAGATATCTGGACCAAATAAAGGTCCAGGGATCAGATTCAGCAAAGAAAGAGGGATAATCAGCAGTAGTAAGTAGCAACTAACAACCCAGAATCAAGACCCCGTAATACCAAAGAAATCCGAGAACTTGAATAGAAATATTTTAGATTTTTATAACAGAAATCAGAATACCAATGATGAACCCAAGAACTGAGAGTCAAACACTAGAAGTTTTATCAAATGCTTTCACAAATATGTTTTTGGAGATTTTCATTTATGAAGGAGGAAAACTATTCTTATTTTTTTTTCCAAATATTTTCAGCAACTAAAATGGATGCAAAAGAGTATAAAGGCAGGTGAGGAGAGTAGAAATTCCAGTGTGTAAAGAGTGCTTTTCAGTCTGTCAAAAGAAAGTCCTTAATAGTCTAAAGGGAGGGTCTATTTATAGGAGGCTTGGGTATGGGATATGCTTTGGCATATTTCTCGTCCAATGAGCTGAAATAGTACATAGGGCAGCTGTCACCCTTATCGTTTGGGACAACTGCCCCTATTCCAGAAGTTTCCAGCCATCCTAATGACCCTAATACCCCTTTCAAATCTAATTTTTACAAGTCTAGAAGGTTCTTGGGTTATTATTAACTCTAGTCAATTAATCCGTGTTAGGTTCCTTAGTTAATTAAGGCCACTAGGTGTTCTTAGTTAGTTATTAGTTTATTCTTAGTTTAATTAACCTAATAGAGATTAGTCAACTTAACCTCTTTGAATTCAGGTTAGTTGATTCGCTTCAATCAAGTAGACATGGTTAATTATCCTAATTAGAATTTAAGACTTAACTGATTATTTAAGAAGTTACTGACCTAGGTTAGATAAGTGTCTTTTAGAAGGTCATTATTAATAGGATTAGACTAAGTTAATTTACGACCATACACTGGTTCAGAATTAACTAGTCTCTTGATTAATTTGGGGCAATTAACTAACCTAATTATAACATGCTCAAATGAACTATGAGGCAATTAATCAACAAATGATCATGCCTAACAGAAACAGTAAATCCTAACAGGTTCTTGAACAAAGTCAATCATAATGAACAATCTAGGGCAAGGAATCACGATCGTCAAAAGAAAACCTATTACTAAATGACGGATTCATCACAGAATTTAACTGCAAACAAACATGAAAAAATGGAAAAATAATGAAAAGGAAACAGAATCTAAACCTAATGGTAACAAAAACAATTAGAGACAGAATATTAAGAAAAGGAGAGAAAAGATTAAACCTAAACAAAAACAGAACTACAATAATTGATATGCTTTCATGCTTCAATAGCACATAGAAATAATAAAGAGAAGAGGAGATACCCGTTAAAGGCATTTGGCCGGAAAAATTGATGGTCGTCGGACCTTACCGGAGTCCGGCGGGGTTTGAAAATAACTTCAACTCACATGAATCAATAGCCCTCAACGAGAGCTATCGATCCATGTAGGTAGAAGCCATTGAAGGTCACTGAGCCGACAGGTAAGTGAAAATAAGGGTTTTTCACTTTTCAGATTTGAAATTACTCCTTTTGGGATGGGTTTTTGGAGAAACGGATGGTGGGAGGTGGTTGAGAATGGAAAGGGGATCGTCTGGTGAAGATTTGGGCTGGATTGGCGGTGCTCCGCCGCCGGAGGCGATTTCTGGCTGGCGGAGGAATGCGTAGGGACGGTGGGGGACGGCGGAAGCCGATGAGGTCAAGAGGGGAGAGAGAGAGAGACGTACGGGGTATCTCTGAAGGGGTGTAATACTTTGGAATTGGGGGGGGGGTATGGGGTATCTTGGGACAGTTATATGGTAAAGGGGTGATTTAGTTCCCATCCATTTGATCTGGGAAGATCAACGGTTGGGATCCTTTTAATTAACTAAACGGGATCGTTTTTGGAAGATGGGGGGTCAGACCGGGTCAGGGGATTGGGTTGGGTCGTTGGTGAGGCAGCTTGGGCTTGGGCAATTCTAGCTCAGGTCCATTTTAATTCATTCTTAATCAAAACCAACTTTAATTAATTAAATTAACCTAAAATTAAAACTAAATGCAATAATTAGTTCTAATCCGAGTCCTTGTTCAACTAATTAATTAATTAAGAGTCATATTACTTAATTTACTCCTAACCAATTAAAGGACAAGTTTTTTTTCACAATTTTTGTTAAAAATAAATAATTAAATCAATAAATTAACATTAATATACTTTATATCAAACAATTAATTTATTTAAATGATCACTAAGGTTATGCGCCTAATTCTACCATTTTAAATTATTATTTTTATAGATTTAAAGGATGAATTATGGCTACATAATATAAAATAAATTCACAAATAGCACTAAAATTCAACGAAAATTCATAAAATCAATTAATTTATTGAGTTTTGTAGGATTATATGGTAGGTAAAAATCACATGCTCACAACAGGGAGATCACTTCAACGGTATTCAGTTGATGAATATATAAAATTGGAGACTCAAAGATTGGACTTTGTCTTCTTCAATCAAGATTTGTTCAGAATGGATATGTTAAAAAGACTTCTTGACATTTTAAGACTTGGTGAACGAGATGCTTCTAATGTTGGAAAACAAACATTTATGCCTAATTCATTTATAGAAGGGCGTAGAGATATGTGTCAACGTTATATGGACGCCATTGCGTTAGTGCAATATTTTGGAAAGCCTTATCTATTTATAACAATGACATGTAACCCATCTTGGCTGGAAATTGAGGAACATTTAGCACCTAGCGATGAGGCACAAAATAGACCTGATTTGATTAGTCGCATATTTAGGGCCAAAATAAAAGAGCTGAAGACAGACATTCTAAAACACAATATCTTTGGAAAAGTTGTTGCTTTTATGTATAACATTGAGTTTCAAAAGCGAGGTTTACCTCATGCTCATTTTCTTATTATACTACAAAATGACTATAAATTGTTGACAACTAAAGCATACAATGAAATAATAAGAGCAGAATTGCCAGAAGCTAATGCAGACTAAGATTTGCGTAAGCTTGTTCTTAAGCATATGATGCACGGTCTTTGTGGTAATTTAGACCCAACAAATTCCTGTATGAGGAAAAAATAGGTTCTTGCAAGTTCAAATGTCCGAAAATGTTTGCTGATCAAACATCAAAAGGAAATGATTCTTATCCAATTTATAGAAGACGAAATACATGTGAAGTTGTGAAAGTAAGAGGTCATTACTTAGATAACTCTTGGGTCGTTCCATACAATCCGCATTTACTCGAAAATTTCAATTGTCATATAAATGTTGAAGTTTGCTCTGATACCAAAGTTTTGAAGTACCTTTATAAGTACATCTGTAAAGGACATGACAAATTGCATTTTCTGTACAGAATAATGATGCGAATATAGAAATAGATGGGGTAAATGAATATTGTTCTGCTAGATGGTATCACCTCCGGAAGCTGTATGGCGTCTCTTTCATTTTCCTATTAGCGAAATGTGTCCTAATGTTTATCGTCTTCAGCTGCATCTTTATGGACAACAACTTGTTTCTTTCAAGAAAAATATGGATGTAAATACGATGGTAAATAATCCCATGATTAAAAAAAACTATGTTGACCGAGTTCTTCTATATGAACAAAACAGATAAGAATGCCAAGAAACTGAACTTATTGTACAGATAATTTCCTGAATACTTTGTGTGGTCATCTAGCGACAAATTTTGGGCACTTTGCAGCGTCGTTGTGAAATTGGTCGCGTTGTAACATGTCATCCAACAGAAGGAGAACTATATTATCTTAGATTGTTATTGATGCATGTGTGTGGGCCGACATTGTACGAGGATCTTCTTATAGTAAATGGAGAACCTTGTAGTACATTTAGAGAATCTGTGGAGAAAAGAGGATTACTATACTGTGATAACAGTTTAATGGAATGTATGTCTGAAGCAGCAAGTTATCAGATGCCATATAGTTTAAGGCGTTTGTTTGCTACATTATTGGTACACTGCAACCCTACAAATCCAAGAGAATTATGGGAGCAATTTGAAGAGTCTATGTCTGAAGATTATAAAGTGTTACAGACTATTGAAACAAAAGAAATGTGATATCAAGTTCTGAACCATTTCAATGATATTTTGCATTCTATGGGTCACAATGTAAATAAATATGAACTCATTCCACAAACTATTAGGCCATCTGCAGCAGCAAAAGAAGCAAAAGAGATTCACTTTGAAAGAAATATCATTGTCAGTGAAAATGAGGTACTATTGCATAAGAAACTAAAAAGAAATCAACTGACAGCATATGATGTAATTATCAACAGAGTATTTTTCAACAAAGCAGGCGCATTTTTCATTGACAGTCCAGGAGAAACTGGAAAAACTTTCTTGTACCGTGCTTTACTAGCAACTATACGGTCTATGGGATACATCGCTTTGGCAACTGCGACTTCTGGTGTCGTTCCTTCTATTCTGCCTGGTGGGCGTACTGCACATTCACGCTTCAAAATTCCTATTGATATTGATGAGAATGTCACCTGCAATTGATATACTCAAATTACACCTTAAAATAATGTAAGCGATCAATGTCAAATATAGTAACCCAACAAGGTTGGGGTCGAATCCCACAGAGAACAATATGGAGGCGATTAGGAATGCAAGATAATTATCACTTATCGTGCAATGCCAAACCAATAGATTATGGGTTTTGAAAGTGTTTACAACTAATTGCAAATATATAAACTAACCTAGAAAGTAAGTAAAATGATCAATGGCAACAAGAATGCATGCATCGGGCATTACACTCAAGTAACGATCCAATGTATTTCATGATTTTGCAAATATGAGCGAGTTTATGTTAATTAGCCACGGATAATAATTCTTAGTTAGCTTTTCCCAAAGACTAACAAGACTTCCTAATTGAATTATTCCTAACCCAAGTAGGAGATTAAGCACTTCCGGATTTGGCTACAAGTAGTTCAATCCTATCCCTAGATAGAATCTATAAAATGAGGGTTAAAGCCTCAAGTTCTTGTTAATTAATCTTTCCCAACTCCAAATTATCTTTTCCAAAATTAATTCGGAGTTAATGGGCGAGTCCTAGGGATAGCTAATCCCTTTGGAAACATTAAAGAACAAGAATAATTAAAGAAACAATAACTCACTTCATAAATATATAAAAATCATTCAATACATAAGCACAACAAGGTATTTAATCCACACTTTAAATATGAATATTTCCATAAACAAGATTCAAGTGTTGGAAACAAATACTACACACTTAAATATTCAATAAAAATAAAGGAAATGAAGAAACAAACATAAATGGATAAGAAAACCTTGACCACAAGAGTGAAATCTTCAAATCCAAGTGTGTGTGCAAACCCTAGCTTCAAGACTTGTTCTTCTCTACTAAAAATATATTTACAAAGCCAAAGATATGCCAAAAGATCTGCTAGGTCGAGTATATGTGAGTTGGGAACAAGAAAATGTGTTTTTACATTTTTGCCCAGTGCTGATGCCCGTTGGCCGCACCTGCGGAAGAATCTTCGCAGGTGCGGTTCCGCAGGGGCGGAAATCCAATCGCAGGTGCGAGTCTGGGTATTTTGGGTTCCGCAGGTGCGTGGATTACATCACAGGTGCGGTTGTTGTCCAGTCTAGCTCTTCTTTGTAGGTGCGGTTTGTCCTCCACAGGTGCGAGGTCGCACCAGCGGCCCAGAGTCTGCAGGTGCGGAATCTCTGAAGCTTTTGCACATTTTTCACCACTTTTTGTTCAACTTCTCTCCAATTCAACACCAATCACTTCATGGCATCATTTCCCTAAAATTCAATCAATTACACACTATAAACGACCTCAAGTTATCATTAAAGGATGCAAACTTTAACGAGAATAGGCTAAAATGAGTGGTAAAATCACCACTCATCAACACCTCCAACTTAGAGCTTTTGCTTGTCCTCAAGCAAATCGAAACTACTAACTCAATGAGGTTCTACCATTTCAAGCATAATCTCCATTGCTATCATCTACAAGTCACATTCCCCAACTAAGCGTTATCTTTTGGATTTGGTTGGTACTAATAATTAGGCTCAAGTATGCATCTTACTCGAATAACTCCCTCATTTAAAACAACTTCAAGAAGTGCAAGGGAGTTTAGAAAATAATCAAGTGACAAGAATAAGTCTCAAGAAGTGACCCAACAACACTAGTCTACAACAAATGCTCAACTCGTTCATTTCCGAGTAGATCAATTTCACCAACCAATCCTAATTCATGTGCCCTCACATCGAAAGTCCCAAAATCACCATATTTACAAGAACACACAAGGGACAACTTTCCAAAGACACTCACTCTCACAAAGAACTTCAAGTGTTACAACAAATCATGTCATAAGCTTGCCCTTATTTTAATTCATCGCATATTCAAAATTATTCGGTTGGAGATCCCATAAGGACTTTTTAAGCTTGTAATGTAGGTTTAGGGAAGGGTAGGGTACACATTTGGAAAAATGACTACACCTTCCTCGAACGCTACTCACATTTTCCTTTCTTGTTGCACTTTTTTTCTTTTCAAACCACATAGCCTCATATGCATCTAGTTACCAACATAGAACCACTTTAAATACCTCACTAAATTTCTTCAAAGCTTCCATATTTATTTACATAATTATATTTCTTTTTCTTTTTCTTTTTCTTTTTTTTATATATTATTTTTCTTTTTTTGGAGCTTGAATAATTTCATAAGAATCTTTTGAGGTATATATTCTACACTCCATATACAACCTTACCAATATACACTTTGACACGACACCCCCAACTTAGGCTTTTTGCCTCATTCTCAATATTCAAGGAGGGACGGGTTCAAAAGAGGGAATTATTTGCAAAAGGGAAAGATTTGTAATGAGGTGGCCAAGGAAAAGGTTAAAGGCTCAAATGAGGTAACTAGTGATAATATCTATACAATGGTAGTTCGAAAGGCTAAAGGGGTTTTCAAATAACACAAAGAATGCCTAAGGTCATTTCTCCAACCAAACATAATTATCATTAGCATTGAAAAACCAACCGGGAAAGTTCTAGATGATGGAAGTAAGCACAAGATTTATTTACACAAACACTAACACACATGTCACATGAATTAATCAAGATGGATCAATTTCATTTACTAATAGGAGTCTAGAGCAATATTTTTCAAACTAGTGAGCCACGAGTCACTAAAAGAGCCAAAATCTTATCACAAAGATCATTCTTCACCATGCAACTTACTTGTTTTAATTCAAAACCAAAATTTGGAGGGGTATTCTTCACATTTCACATGCAAGAGACTAATTTCTTTAGCACCAAATAATCCAAAAGTCTCTTCCTAACAAAACAAGACTAATTCCCTTAAGAAAGTTGTCACACCATCTATCATAGGGACAAGTCACCCGGTTCACTTCAAAAATATTCCTTGGAAAAGAACCGTAGCATGAAGAAAACCCAAGGAGGTATTATTTAGGAAATAAAAATTAAAGAACAAAGCTACTAATAAAAAGATAAAAGCTGAAATAGAAACAACTACTAACGAAAATAAAAGATACAAGAAAAATAAATAAAACACAAAATAAAAATCAACTAATCACACCAAGCTGAGCAAAATAATTGACACAATCCACAATAAGCCCGGCAAGGGTACAAAGTATCCATACATAACAAAGAAGCCCGGCAAGGGCACATACACAATGTCATAAATAAATACAAAGTGCAAAGCCACCCCCAACTAGAAACACTGTAGTGTCCCTACTGCACAATATCTAAATAAAAAGCATAGTTTGAGGGTCTCCCTGAGGTCTGCATCAAACTAGCAGACTGTAGGGGAAATGGCTGCTCAATGTTGTTGAGAACTCTCGTCGTCATCATCCTCATCATCGGCATCATCCGCATCAGTCATGAACGAGTAGTCCTCGCTATCATCGGCATCCGCAACTAGCAGCGGCTTGCTTGGCTGCCCCCACCTGAAAATCGCCTTGACTCCTCTCTACACTTTGACCAGGAGTTTACCTTTCTTTTTATTTTTCATCTTTTCCTTGTCAAATGATGCTTGCAGGTCAACATGTGCCTTGGCCAGGCTGGTGTAGGGGGAGTCAAGCTGTGTCAGAGATGCATCCATCTTGTCCTGAGTGTCAAAATACTTCTTCATCTCAGCCCTGAAGTAGTAATCAGGTGGAGGTTGAGGCTGGGAAGTGGAAGGTCAAGTGGGAAGCTTGGACACTAGGTCCCGCAGGATAGCAAACTGGGAGTTCATCTCCCCAAAAGGACCCTCTGATGTAGTAGGATGTGAGGAGAATCCAACTTCGGAAATTGTGGTGGTAACCTTCCTTTTCTTGCTCTTCACTGCTCCACCTTCCCCCTTGACTCTCAGCGGGTGGAAGGATTTGTCGACGGGTACCCAATGATCAGTGGGGCGCTCCTCGACGTGTGCCCGCTTGCAAAAATCATTAATCAAAGATTGAAACAATAACCCCGGCCCATCGTCAAGCAAATATTGCCACATCTCGCTCAGAATGTAATGGCCCCGATTCACTGGAATGCCATCAAGCAGGCAAGAAATGATCACGGCTCTGGTGTACGAAACATCTGAGACATTCCCACTGGGGGACACCCTGCTGCTCAGTATATATAGCCATATATTATCCTCGGCTGTGAAGTCAGCTGACTTCAAGCTTTTCCTCTTGTTACCCCACTGTGGTCTTACACTCTCAGGGTACAATTTGGACACAATCCATGCCGAGTTTTCGCAGTGATCCTTCTCTAGTATTGGCTCTATTGGGTGGCTTGGAATCCCGGGTGTAGCATTAATATCTTCTGCCCGGAACCTCACTATTTTCCCTCTAATGATGAGATGAGGATCGTCGAAGTTTGTACGCCTGAGATTGGCATAAAACTCGCGAACCCATATCTCATTTGCCTTGCACAGAGTGGGAATGAAGCACGACCACCCAGAGGATATCAACCGCTCATAGAAGTACGGGAGCTTTTCGCCCAATTTTTCCTCCTCAATCCCTCTCTCAAGCACCAATTTCTTGGTGAGGAGGTTGTCATAATACTGGCGTTGACAGTCAGCTGACATGAACCGGTAATTATCATAATGTTCCCCAACCTCCTCCTCAATTTCATAATTGTTGGGAGCATTTAGGTTTGCGTTCGGGTCCATTTTTGAGTCAAAGTACCAACAAAAAATTGAAACGAAGTCAGTCAAGCAGTGGAATCTCGTTAAGTATCTTAAAACACTACAAATAGGCCAAAGAACCAAGTCGAACCGGCCTAGGAAGGCCATTTTGCAATGTTACTATTTTTTTGGCAAAACTGGGCAGTTTCCGCACCTGCGGAACGTGCGGTTCCGCACCTGCGGAAAATGTAACGTACATGCGGTCATAATCGCACCTGCGGCTTGGGATTCGTAGGTGCGAAGCTGCACCTGCAGAAATTTAGTCGCACCTGCGATCCTTCGTCCCAAAATACATGGCCCAGAATTTGTCTTTCATTTTTTAATTGGGGCTTGGTTTTTGGCCACTAATCTGTACTTAAGACTTTCAGATTAGGGCACCAAATTTGTTCTAACTTCATGAACACTGAAATTAAGGTACGAGGCACTCAGGTTTCACCTATACAATTAACCGAACACTTAGCGAGCGCTTAAAATTAACTCTCTCCTCACATGAATATGGGGCTCACAATAACCCCACACTTTGTTGCTTCACTGAAACTAGCACACAATCCCTACTCTCAACCAAATCCTCACTCTAATTCTACCATAAATCAGAAGGATCATGGGAATGGGAGTAAATGGCCATGATGACTTGCACAAGAAATACCCAGAAAAAAAACAAAAATAGGATGGTGATAGAAGAATGCCAGAGTAAAGCAAAGGAGAGTGAAAATACATGTAGAGTCTCTTGTGATTTGCAGCGAGTGAGAGTTGAGAGAAGTGAGCACAAAATTAATTTTCTTGTTTGAGTTTTAGGGCTTATAGAAACTGACCTGGGGGATAGAATTTGGTAATTTAGTTGGGCGATTTTCGCATATGCAAGGCTTTTTCCACACCTGCGGATGCGCACGTGCGAGAGGGAAACCGCACCTGCAAGGCTTGGTCGCACCTGCGGATCAAAGTCCGCTTCTGCGATGTCGCACCTGCGGAAGCTTGACCGCATGAGCGGAATCCCTGGGCTCAGCATCAAAAAATTATGTGAACTTCTGCGATCGCATTTTTGCTCGCAAATACAACTCTGCGATAGCATTTTTGACATGGGGGATCGCAGAGTTGGGCAATGTCCTTTCCCAGCAATTTTTTTTTTTTGCACTGTTTTTCGTCCACCCGGTCTTCCCGACCTGCTCAAATAAACTTCAAAAATTTTGAAACTTGGAAGATTGGTTAGAAAAAATATAATAAGCTATTCTAAAAAATAAAATTTCAAAAATGACCAAAATTTTGAAAAACGATGGGTTGCCTCCCACCAAGCATCGCATTTAACGTCGTGGCACGACGCAAATCACTTTACCACTTTTCTCGCCACTTGGATGATATGAATTAGCCACCTAGCTTGGAATCAAGCTTGTGACCACAAGCGGTGGGGGTGGTAAATAGATGACCGAGCCAAGCCTTAAATTCTTCATTTTGCACTTCTTGCCTTTCATGTGAGGTATGTCATTTTGCTTTCTTGTGTCCTCAACTTGTAAGATGTATGGTATGAATTTTTCCTCCTCGCAATACTCCATTGATTCGTGTAGTTCAACTTCCGCATTACCACACAATTCCAATGTTGAAAAATGCTTGGAATGTGCCTTCAAACCTCCAATTTGCAAGTTTTCCCAAATTTTGACATCCTCTTTTCCCCCGGAATAGAGTCAAGTTCAACCAAATTTTCAATCACCCCGGTTGACTCTAATTCCATATTTTTGTTGGCATCACTAACACTCATGGGGTCGGTTGGCAGATGTTCAAGGCTTGATTCCTCAAAGTAAAATTCTCTCTCACCCTCGGAATTGAACTCTTCTTGGCTTCCATCCACACTTTCAACTTGGGAGGCATGGTGAGCCTCCATCAATGATTGAATTTGATCCTCCAAAGTGCGGATGTGCTCATCATTTTGAGTTACTTCATGCTTCAATTCCTCGAGTGCAAAGTTGTGTTTTTCCTCATTTTCAAGAATGGTCTCCAACATGAGCATCATCCTCTCATTTTGAGCATTTGAGAGTTCTTCTTGGTTTTGTTCAAGTACCAAGGAAGAGTTTTCAACTTCAACCTCTAAGGAAGGTTCTTGGATATCACTTACCTCCAAGGCTTTTTGAATCCTTGAAGCTTCAATCATTGCATCCATTATGCAACCTTTCAAGTGCCAAATCATTCTGGAGACTTTTCTCAAAAAGTTCTTCCAAGGCATTTTGCTCATGATTTCCTTCTTCAAGTAAGCACTCTAACATGAGCTTGAACTCTCCATTTCTACCATGCTCAATTTCCTCCACTTCTTCACCCCTAAAATTTCCATCACGAAAAGTAGAATCATCATAGTGGGGGCTTGGGGAAGGGACGGACAAATATACACAATCATACCAATGACCATTTTGTCAACCACACCTATCATAAATACTCCACTCATAGGTTTGAGATTGTGCGCACAATCCATCCCCGGGAGAATTTAAATAATTTTTCATTATATGATGCCATATATTTTTTTTATATCAAAAATTAAGAAAATAAGCAAGAAAAATAATTACACAAATATTCACAAGTTTGGATCAAAGCACTTATGCTTATTTCTCAAACAACCTAAGTTACGCCAATTGTTCCCCGGCAACTGCGCCCAAATTTGATACGCTCAAATTACACCTTAAAATAGTGTAAGCGATCGATGTCAAATATAGTAACCCAACAAGGTTGGGGTCGAATCCCACAGAGAACAATATGGAGGCGATTAGGAATGCAAGAGAATTATCACTTATCGCGCAATGCAAAACCAATAGATTTTGGGTTTTGAAAGTGTTTACAACTAATTGCGAATATATAAACTAACCTAGAAAGCAAGTAAAATGATCAATGGCAACAAGAATGAATGCATCGGGCATTACACTCAAGTAACGATCCAATGTATTTCATGATTTTGCAAATATGAGCGAGTTTATGTTAATTAGCCACGGATAATAATTTTTAGTTAGCTTTTCCCAAAGACTAACAAGACTTCCTAATTGAATTATTCCTAACCCAAGTAGGAGATTAAGCACTCCCGGATTTGGCTACAAGTAGTTCAATTATATCCCTAGGTAGAATCTATAAAATGAGGGTTAAAGCCTCAAGTTCTTGTTAATTAATCTTTCCCAACTCCAAATTATCTTTTCCAAAATTAATTCGGGGTTAATGGGCGAGTCCTGGGTTAGCTAATCTCTTTGGAAACATTAAAGAACAAGAATAATTAAAGAAACAATAACTCACTTAATAAATATATGAAAATCATTCAATACATAAGCACAACAAGGTATTTGATCCACACTTTAAATATGAATATTTCCATAAACAAGATTCCTGCAGGTTTGCCTCTCTACATATTATCTTTGAAAAAGAATTGTCCAATTATGTTATTACGAAACTTAAATCCATACGAAGGTTTATGCAATGGCACGCGATTAAACTGTAGTGAATTTAAAACTCATGTTTTAAGTGCTAAGATAGATGCAGGTGATTTCAAGAATACACATGTATTTATTCCAAGAATACCATTATTATCATCAAATGATGAAAAATTGCCTGTTCAATTTAAGAGAACATAATTTCCAATAAGATTGTGCTTTGCTATGACTATAAATAAAGTGCAGGGCCAGACATTTGATTTTGTAGGAATTTATTTGCGTGAACCTATATTTTCCCACGGCCAACTTTATGTGGCCTTATCTAGAGCAAAGAGTTTGAACTGTGTAAAATTATTGATTCGACCTCCCACCCCGACTAGCGATGATGATCATTCTACATGTAACATAGTTTACGACGAAATCATTCAAAAGGCAATCATGTGATGTTTCTTACTAGACGATTCTCTAAGTCTTTTGCTCTGGAGTGGATGATTCCTCGGTAGATTATACTTCGTTTGTGTCACGACCCAAATTCCTACTCAGGTCGTGATGACGCCCAACATCATAGTCAGGCAAGCCAACACTAGTTACTAACGAAATTACTTAAACAAATGAGATGTTCAAACACTTACCCAGTTTTTAAATTTAAGGAGTCCTTTACTAAAAGTGAGGAAATGAAGCAAGTTGATTTAAAATAACCCAAAATTATTTGCCAGCATAAACGGAATTAGCAAAATACTAGCGAATCAACTACGGGTGCCAAGACCTAGTGTCACAAGCCCACAGGCGACTAAGTGTATACAAATAGAAAAAATGAATGTACAACTGTCTGAAAGGGGGGTAGACAGAAATATCCTAAAAATAATAGAAGCTCCACAGTGCCATTGAACGCCAGGAAGAGCAGCTCACTGTGTAGTCAAATCCTGGTAGTACCATCAGCGACGAACACCCGAATGGTGACCAGGTGCAACAACCTCAGAACATGTACAATTAAGTACAGAAGTGTAGCATGAGTACATATAAACAATATGTACCCAGTGAGTATTCCGTCTAAACTCGAAGAAGTAGTGACGAGAGGTAGACGTGTTACTAGGTTCGTCATCAATAATATGATTTAATGAATCTAAACAGTAATAACATTTATGGAAAGAAAGTAGACATGAAGCATCAGTATATAAAGATAACAATCTCCCTGCAAGGGCCAAGTAACAATATTTAACAAAAATCACAAGTTTCTTTCTCACAGAACAATTTAATTGGTAAGAATAATAATAAGACTCTCAATCAAGCACATAGCATATAATATGCCGAGGCGTACGGCCGAAGCGACGCAGAAATTTAAATGTACACTGCCGAGGGTCGAGCGGCACGAACCATAGATGCATCTATTACCCTGCTCGCGAATCGATCATGCGACGCGGTTGACATAAATATAAGTCTACCCCGCTCACGAATTATACATGTGATACGGGTGCTCGTAGACATACACAGAATTATTAGGAAATTCAGGAATTTATCATGGATTATTCTTAAATTCAGGGACTTAAACACTTAAACTTACACATAGCTTCCGAAATTCTCATGTTAATTTCAAGGGTAATAAGCAACCAGGAACACAACTAAGGATACAGGTAAGGCACATAGAGGCATGCTTGTGAAGTCCTAAATTCTACCCGACCCAACAGATTAGTAGCTACGCACGGACTCCCGTCACCTTGCGCGTACGTAGCCCCCGCAAATAAGGACAACTCAATCATTTACATTTACCTGTGGGGACAATTCCCTCTTACAAGGTTGGAAAGGAGACTCACCTCGCGTAGAATCAACTTCCCGGCCAAGAACGCGCCCGAAACGCCAAACTTTACACTCGAGGACTCGAAACTAGTCAAATGATATATAAATATGTCAATGCATGCTCAAGGTATAGAAATTCTCCTACTTATTAGTAAATTCACTATTCTTGAAGAAATCCCAAAATACACCCCTGGGCCCACATGCTTGGGTTCGGAAAATTTTCGAAGATAACACTCACCCATGGCCTAAGGGTCATTAACATGTAATTTTTATATGATTTCATGGTAGAAAAGTGGTGAAATTCCCTAAAGTTCATCAACCCTAGGTTTTCACTCTATCCCCTATGATTTCCGCTATTTAGATGTTAATCTACCTAAGTTTTGGTGTAATAATCTAACATTTTAGTAGAATTTACTTACCTCTTCTGGAGAGTTCTTCCCAAGCTCTCAAGTCTTCAATGGAGGTGTAAAATGGAAAGAATGAAGGAAATCTCGTGTTTATGTGAAAGTGCACTGCCTGGCCTACAAGGGTTCCGCACCTGCAGATCGAGGACCGCACCTGCAGTCTCGCGCCTGCGAGCTGGGCTCGCACCTGCGGAGTTGGACGGGAAAGGGTGGGCCCGCACCTGTGGAGATGGAGACCGCACCTACGGTTCTGCTCCTACGGAATTAAATCCGCACCTTCGGCATTCCCACACCTGCGAGGCTGGGATCGCAGGAGCGGTCCCGCACCTGCGGCTAGGCAACCGCACCTGCGGTCACACCAGATTAGGTGCACCAGCTGCACTTTCAAGTGGTTATTTTGGCCTCGTGTGGTGTCCGGGAGGCACCTGGGCCCACCCGAGCCCCCGTCCAATTATACCAACAAGTCCTAAATCATAATACGGACTCGCTCGAGCCTTCGGAACACCCGAAACAACGCTAAATCTCAACATCACCCCTCAAAACCCCTAGGATCAAACTTAAGAATTTATAAGTTCTTGAATTCGATTCCAATGCGCCGAACCGACCTATACTACTCGAAATGACACCAAATTTGCAGGGAAGTCGTGAATGACATAACGGAACTATTCCCGGTCTTGCGATTCTGTTCGGACCTCGATAACATAAAATCACGTTCCAAACTAAATTTCAAACTTAAGGAAACTCTATTTCGCTATCTGGCGTCGAACCGCTCCCAGGTCATCCAAAACCCATTCCGGACATACGTACAAGTCCGAAATCATCATACAAAGCTACTGGAATCGTCGAAACTCGATTCCAAGGTCGTTTACTCAAAATGTTGAACAAAGTCAAACTTGGCTTTAAAAGCCAACCTTAAGGAACTAAGTGTTCCTATGCTATTCGAAACACTTCCAAATCCCGAACCACCTGTCCCTCCAAGTCACAAATCACGATAAGTGATACGCTCAAATTACACTTCTAAAATAGTGTAAAGCGGTCGAAGTCAAATATATTAACCC
>ML257232.1:0-66838 GCA_005239495.1 Nicotiana undulata | reverse complement strand
CATTTAAACAGCAGTAACACAAAGAGATAATCAGCAGGAAAAGGTCATAGCACTGAATTAAACAAGAACACACGAATACACATAGTCGAGTGAAATATGGATACATATAATAAAGGTTAACCCCAAAACTAGGGTTTCAACATAACAGCCAAGGCGACATGAAATCACAAGATGCTTGTTTAAAACACAGTAGAGATGATAAAAAGATCAAAAATTGAAAGGAAAACTATTTTGAGAACAGGGTCGAGAAACCCTGGTTTTGAAATTGTTTAAAAGATGAAATTTTCCGGAGAAAATCATAGATAAACCTCATAATGTTGTAAATATAGAACGGATCTCTAAGAAAGATCAAGATATAGAAAATTAAGGTTACGTGGAACCCAGAAAAGAGGGAAAACCTCATGAATGGCCTTGATTTAAACCGGAGAGACTGTAAAGTTACTCAAACGGCCGGGGGTTGGCCGGACAGTGGCAAGAGGCTCAAAGGAGGTGAGTGGACCACTCCAGGCTCGTCTGAGGAGCCCAGGGCATCACTGAGCGGGTAAGAAGTGAGTGGATGACCAGGTGATGACAGGGAATCCAAGTTCCCGCTGAAAATCCACCGGAGAAGGCGACCGGAGATCATCGGAGAAGACGAAGTCAAGGAGACTTCTAGAGAGTTTAAGAGAGAGATAGAGGGATAGAGAGATGAACCGTCTCGAAGGGAATGAGGCGGAGGGGGAGGGGTTAGTTTATTTAAATTTAGGTAACAAAAATCTGGGTCGTTGATCTGATCTGATCAACGGCTCAAATTGGCTTGGGACTGGGTTGGGTTATTTGATGGGTTTTGGGCTGGGTTGTTTGTGGTCTGGGTTGGGGATTTAATTAGGTTTGGGTTGGGTTAATTAGGCTAGATTTTAAATAATAAATGGCTAAATATTAAATACCCAAAAAAAAGATAAATAATTAAATAAACAACCAATAATTGTACAAAAAAATGAATTTGAGTTTAAAAAGATAAAACAACAGTAATTAAATAATATTGAGTGTAAAAAATGCATAAGTTTCGAATTAAAATAATACACAATGTTCAATTGGGCTATAGTTGCAAAATTATCGTAATTGAAATTAAATAAGACACAATTGGCCAATTTACGAAATAATTAGATTTTAATAAGTAAAAAGTGATTATAAGTGACATACTGAAGTAGAAAATATTTTGAAATAATTTTAGAGTACAATTTATGAATTATAAAAATATACAATATTAAATAAATAGCGAAATAATTTAGATAAAATATGAAAAAAAATTAGGAAAAAATACTCATTATTGCAAAGAATGATTTTGAAAGCTTATATACTAGTTTGAAAATAATTTGAGGAAAAATTGGGTATCAACAATAATCAAAAAAGTAAAGGGATGCGGAGATAACATGATATCATAGCAAAACAAGCCCAATATTAGCCTAAAGGCCTCCCTAAACCATGAAAACCCTGGTGTGCACACACACGCCCGTCACCGAACGTGTAAGTAACCCTAATATCTTTCATATAATGTAGTCTTTAGGGTTAAATATCCTCAAATCCAAGTATAGATGTGTTAATTACCTCAAAACGCACATATCAGAACTCTTACAAGCCCGTCTCACGTGTATCGGCCTCCAACAACTCGAATTTATTCACAAACAACTCAATATGAACAAATAATACCATACGAATCAACTTTAAAAAATAAAAGTTCGATCTTTATCGAAATTTAAAAGTCAACCCCGGGCCTGCACCTCGGAACCTAACAAAATTCACAATATTATGACACCCATTGATTATGAGTCCAACCATACAAAAATCATTCAATTCCGACCTTCAAACCTTCATTTTTCATTTTTGAAATGTTTCCACCAAATCCCACATTTTTTTCACTTTAATTCACTAATTAAATGCTAAAACAAAGATGAAATCATGATATAATAACAAATCCGAGTCAAAAGCACTTACCCCAATCCAAGACGTGAAATTCCCTCCATAATCGCCCAAAATCGACAACTCAAAATTTAAAAATAATACCCTAACCCTCGATTTGGGAGTTTAATATTTGCTGCCCAGTTGTTCCTCTTCATGATCGCGGAAAGTCCCTCACGATCGCGAAGAACAAAAGTCTAGTGCCTTCAAAAACGGTATACGCGAACTTGAAAACACGGTTGCGAACGCGATGCAGAACCGACCTAACCCTTCGCGAACGCTTGCAAACCTACGTGATTACATAGGTTTAAAGCCTGACTTTCCAGGTGACCACTCTACTATGCGAACACGTGAACCACTTCGCGATCGCGATTACCTGAGACCTCAAGGCTTTGTGAACACATGCCTAATTTCTCGAACGCGATGAATAAATTCCCCCAACCACTAAACAAACTTTCGCGATCGTGATTCTCCCTTCGCTATCGCGTAAAAGGAAACCAGATTCCTAGTTTTGAGCAGCCCACTAAAATCCAAAATGAAACCGTACTTGATCTGAATCACACCCGAGGCCTCCGGGACCCCATCCAAACATACCAACAATTTTTAAAACACGACACGAACTTAGTCGAATCCTCAAATCACATTAAACACCATCGAAATCATGAATTGCACCCCAATACAAGCCTAATGAACTATGAACTTTTAACTTATAAAACTAATGTCGGGACATACCAAACCAACTACGGTGACCTCAAATTTTGTGCACAAGTCATAAATGACACAACTGACCTATTCCAACTCCTGAAACATAAATACGAACCCGGTATCAATAAAGTCAACTATCGGTTAAACTTCTCAACCTTCAAAACATTAACTTTTCAACTTTCGTCATTTCAAGCCAAAATGACATACGGACCTCCAAATCAACATCTGGACGTACGAATAAGTCTAAAATCACAGTACAAAGCTATCGGAACCGTCAAAACTCTATTTTTTAGTCGTCTACACAAAAGTCAAACTCCGGTCAACTCTTTCAACTTAAGCCTTCAGCCTTGGGACAAAGTGCCACTATTTACTCTGAAACCTTCCCAGAACCAATTCAACTACCCCGGGAAGTCACATAACCATAATTAAGCCTAAAAGAAGCGGTAAATGGGTGGATGAGACTACGATACATAAAAGGACTGGACGGATCGTTATACCCTTCCCATCTTCCCCGAGCCATTCCCTTGTTCAATTTCTTTTCTTTTTCTTCCCTTTTCTTTCATCCCTACCCTCGCTCCATTTCTTTTTTCTTCCCTTATTGTTCTTTCTTCAACCCCTTCCCCTTCCCCTTTTCTTTTCCTTTTCAAAATATCTTTTGATAGATATGATTTTCTTTTGCATGATCTAGTTAATTCTTTGTTTGCCATTGTTTCTTGCTTTGTGAATGTTTGTTGTCAGTACATAGTCGTGCAATTTGATTGATCAAAATATGTTTTTTCAATATGCTTGTATGGTTGTTGTTATGTATGGATGAAGTTAGTTTTACCCAAATTTGTGGAGTGTAATATTAGGAACTCTTTTCTAGGAAGCAAGATTTTAATGGAGGAGTGACGGGATTTAATGCTAGTGAAATCGTGAAGATTGATGGGAAGTGATGAATAAGGAAATGGAGATTGTCGAAAATAGAGAACAACAAAATTGGGTTGCCACTATGACTGGCCTGATGTATATTGGAGAAGAAGAAAAATGGTGCATATAAGGTATTTAAGTCGTGGTGGAAGAAGGTCTCTTATGGAGGAATTGGAAATGGGAGAATGTTCATGGTGTTCTCTGGTGACCAAGATGACAATAATGGAGAAGGTGATGGTAGAGAAGAATGAAAAATAAAGAAGAGTTAGAAAAAAAGATAGAAGTATTATTTCTTTTTTCATGTAAAACTAAAAAGAATAGGTAATATGGCATATTTTATATGATGTGGATTGTAGTATCTTGTGATTAAGATACATGCGACGTCAAAGGGGTTTAAATTATTGGCTATGAACAATTATATGCATCTAAATGAGACTTTGTTGAGTATAGTGACCAGGATGACAGATGCAAATAAATAGAAATGTCTGTCAGGCTATTCTGTCTTAGTAATTCTCAAAAATTTGGTTTATGAAATTTGAGGCAAGACTTGTGAATTTATAGGCAACCAGTGGGTGAGATGAAAGGTGCAAAGCCTTTAAGGTGTTTTTTCGGTAATAACCATGTGCCTCTTACAAAAAAAGGCTGCAAATTTAATTTAAAATATAATTTCGCAAAATAAAAAGAATTTACTGGTGTGAATAATTATCAACCAATTAGATTATTTAACCAAGTCTGAATGTGAATCTAAAGCCGAGGCCGCGGGAAGCTATGTCAATGGCACGAGGGTTTGCTTCCTTTGCAACTCTTTAAGTTAGTGTAATAGTGTTTTTCTATATAAACCAACAACATTCTCCTATTTATTCCATATGAGACAATATTCTTTAATTTTTCACTCACACCTTAAACACACAGTGGTGGTCGTTTGGTTGGTGGATTAGATAGACAAGGGTATCCAATAGAATAACTATCTTGCTTTTTATATGAGGTTAATCTCACCATTTTAGTACATAATGGTTCTCGAGAATAATCAATACTTATAACCAAATGCGAGATAAATATTCATGCATTTTATCCCGTAATTATTATCCCTTATCCCGGGGCGGGTCTAGCATATACTTTGCGGGTTCAATTGAACCTATAACTTTCGAAGCGGAGTAAAAATTTATATGTAAAAATTCATTAAAATTACAAAAATAGTAGAGATGAACCCATAACATTCAAATTATAATGGGTTCAATGCTAAAAGTTTTAAAAGTTGAACCCATAAGGTTTAAATCCTGGATCCGCCTCTGCTTATCCCACATACCAAACAACCTAGAGAGTAAAAATTGTTGAACGTCTCGTCGACATAACAGGCTCTATCAATCCATAGATAACCAAAAGATGATGATAACAAATGTTAAAAATTATGTTAAAAGCAATTTATTATTTGAGCTGATTCGGAGCCTAAAAACCTAATTCAAAAATATTTCTATAGAACAAGTGTTTGATATGAGGCATTAGTGGATTTTTGGTACTACGAGAGAACATATTAATGAGAAGTTAGATATCCAGATTTGGAATAATAATTCCCATTTTAGTTTTAAGGCCAGAAAAGAGATGTCATGTGTTAGATTAAGAACCATATATATGAGTCTTGGCCATTACAATGAGATGGATAGGATAAGGAATGGGTTCCATGTGGGTTTGCTATATTTCTTAAAAGAGGTTTGAGCATTTATAGCTAGTACTAGTATGCAAGTGAAAGAAAGTAGAGTAAAAAGGTTCGAAATTAAAAGAATATCTTATTATTATGTTCAGTTGAAAATAATGAAAAACCTAGGTAAGGAAAAACGGAATATACATATAGAATAAATAAAAAAGACAAGAAGAAGCTTTGTCAACCAACAGTCAACAACTCTTAAAAATCGGATCAACCAATATGAGCAACAATTATTTTATTTATTTACTGGACAGGACTTTGGAGTAGTACGTACTGTATTTACTGTTTAGTTGTCTGAGAATTAAGAATAAGTAAATAGGATTAGAGACAGTAATGCAAGATCATGATTGTTGTCCAAATAATAAGGGCCTCTCTTTTCTGCTTGTAAGAAATAGTACTATTATTAATAATCTTCCTGCCTGCTTCTGTCTGCTTTGCCCATTGCCACACACTTTTCTGCCCCTATACGTATATTATACATATACAAATACATACAAGGGCAACTAACAACTATCAACGTGCCTAATATTTTTCATTCCCTACCCTTTCCATTTTCACAATAATTTCAGTCACAATCTGATCCGTCTATATTGCTTGTCGAATTTTGTTCCATTGGATATCAGATATATTGGAAATTACCGATTACTTTTCTACCATGTTTAAAATTATCGACACCGCATTACAAACCTTTCTTCACATTAACCGTTTCTAGGAAATAAACCGAGTTTCGGTAAATGAAAGATATACACATTTATCATGCTTCATGCTAAGAACTTTTAAACTCAGAATTTTGTAATTTAAAAGATATACAAAATCTTATACATGATATCTAATCGTATAGTTGATTCTAACAATAATCTAATTCATCCTATGATAGTTGGGCAAGATTATAGGACATATATCTAACCCTCACACGTTACTTCAATAATCTCCAATGTCCTCATAGTTATTTTCAATCATTTAAAACAGTAACAGATTATGTTATAATGCACTATCTAACTGGTTATATCATTCCATTAAAGTATGCCTCGGAAAGTTTGGTGCAAATCTATCAGTTGGTCACTTCCCTAATTAGAAGTTCTTGCATTATTAAAATTCAAAGTGTACGCCTTTAAAAATTAAACTAGTATACAACTCGCCCATCAATATTAAACAATATTAATCATCTACAATTGACATCTAACTTGTTTGAGCAAATTATAAATATTACTCCCTCCGTTTCAATTTAGATGAGGTAGTTTAACTTGGCACAAAATTTAAGAAAGAAAAGAAGACTTTTGAAGCATATGGTCCTAAAAGCTTAAGAAATAAAAGCTTGGGCCATAATATTTATGTGGCTATAAAAGCTTCTCATTAACGGTAAAGTAGGTAAATTAAAAAGTTCAAAGTTAAATTATTTCTAAATATAAAAATGTGTCATCTTTTTGGATTAGACTTGTTTATCCCAAAAATGGGTAACAATTAAATTTTTACACGGTTTAATTCAATACTAATAATTAAAAATAACTAGTAAATGAATTAAAGACAAAATAAACGATCAAACCAATCGTACTGTAATGACCAAGCCAGATCTTAGATTGAACAGTAGAACTCGTCCTCGATTGGACAGTCGGTACAAACTAAGTGGCGAGTGAAGAAAAGAACAAATGTGTAATGCCTTAAACAATAGCTAGAAGACAAAAGTAAACTTTTACTGCTTTGGATTGCGTGTTACAATGTGTCACACTAAAGAATAACTTTCCATTTATATAGTAGAAGAATTTCAATCCTACTGCAAATCTAAAAAAGGTAAAATCTTCTTTTTCGATAATTGTTGATCTTTAATTGATAATGAACGGGATCCGCGCAGTAATATTTGGTTGAGGGCGAATATTATGGCCCCCTATCTGTCATGCATAACCGTTCACTGCGTCTCCCGAGCTCCAAAAGTTATATTTGGTCCGGGGTATGTCGCTTTACCGTATCTGATCTAAGATATATCGTTCATTCTTCCCAGGTCTCGATACGAGAGGTTCCTGGCCTAGATTATGATCACATCGAGTTGTGCTTCCCATTCGTTCTCTCATTGAAGAATCGGGGGAAACTTTACCCTCGATTTTACCCCTACACAGTTAGTCTCCTCATTTTCTGGAGAGTAGATTTATCGAAACGACGAGAAAAAATAAATTAATCCTAGTTCCTTCTTCCGTATGTTATAGGCGAGGTGACAGGTCCGCGAAATGTCCCATCAGTCGCATTGTTCTGACTTTGTACACGTGTCAGCTACCGGTTGACCATCCTCGAATGCAAAACATCACACATTGATTATCCTTCCTCTATAAAAGTTCTGACCCCTTTTTCAATTTTTCACTTTCCGATTCAGGAGCTCTTTGACTTACCCCTGAATCCTCCACTTAACTCTAATCCCTTCAAATCTTCATACATTACTTTCTAGATATTCATATCCTCATCTTCAAATATTCATAATCCTAATTAAATAACCTTCATACCCATCTTCAAACCTTCTTATTTTTCTTCTAACCTTCGTATTTTCAAGAATTCGATGGCAAACGACTTCATTCCTGGAGGCTTCTCCATTAAAAACGACTTCAAAGTCGAGAAGGCCTCCAGTTAACATGATTAAGGTAAGGGAGTCTGGAAGTACATATGCTCCGTAACTGGTGGCACACTCCCCACAGTTCGGGTAGACTATAACTGGGAGGGAAAGGAGATAGTCGTCCCCAGGCCCAACAAACACCATTAATGTGGATGGGTATCTAAGTGGTTACACTTACCCTTTTACGCTTGCCCCGGTGGACCCTATAATACTGGGCTTCTGCAAAAGGTATGAGGTCTGCCTTGGGCAGATTCACCCGTCCTTTTGAAGGATCGTAATCCTCCACCACCACTTCGTAAACAACACTGAATCACCTCAGTTCACCCTCGACCACCTACTTCGTCTCTACAGTCCCCAAATCTTCCGAGTGGGGTTGATCCAGCTCGTTCTTCGAGCAAGTAAAGCTCCATTCTCAAGCATCGATGAAGATCGAGATCGAGGTTGGCAGGGGAAGTTCGTTCGTGTGAAAATCGAAGACCTCATTCCACGCAATTTCTACCGTTCCCTAAAAAGTGGAACTCATCCCGTAAGTATTCTCCTTCTTGAGTACTTGGTACTTCGTTTTATCCTATTTCTAATTGCACGTGTCTACCATTGTGCATCGGTCACCCAAGTTCCTAATGCAGTCCCCCGCTTCAAGGAGTGGATCGAGGGTATCTGAAAACAAATATCTCACTTCGAGCGTGGATGGCGCAAGCTCTCGAAGGCCAAGTGGGAGGCTTGTTCCCATGGTGAGTCTTCCTCCCGAATAATTACATTTACTTACTTAACTTTTATTTCTGCTAAGTCTTCTCCCTTTCACAAGTTTTCCCAACACCACCGAGATTCGTCCATTGGATGACGACGAGGCCCCATCCTCGCTTGCTGAACCCTCCGCTTCGAGATAGCCCGGAGCTATCGCAAAGGATGAGAAAAAGAAGAAAAAGAGGAAATCCTCTAGCTCTCTGGGTGCCAAGGTGAAAAGAAGAGGGTAGCTGTCCAGGTCCGAAAAATCAATAAAAAGAGTATCAAATCCAGGGTCTCAAACCCTGATTCCCTCTTCTAGCTCAAGGATTACCCTGAGGATTATGACTTTGAGTTCATCCCTTACGGGTCGACCATCGACGAAAGAGAGTAGGTGGCAATCGGAGAAGGTGGCCGAGAGGCTGATCCCTCTCTAGCTTGGGAGCCCATTGTCCTCCAAAATTAAGGCCCTCAATATATCCTTCAAGATGTGAATGGTCGGATCAAATTGTCCATCCGTCTAAGGATAAAATCAGTGCTCACTCCACTTGCATGCCCAAGTCACACTGAACAGCTCTCCAAAAGTGCGATGTAAAAGTGAGTGTCGCGATCCGAGATGATAGAAACAGGTACACCATGCAAATTAACAACCTCTCTAATGTAGATGTGGGCCAATTTCTCTGAAGTATAAGAAGTCATAATTGGAATGAAATACGCCGACCTTGTCAAACCGGTCAACAATGACCCAAATGGAATCAAACTTCCTCAATGTTCATGGAAACCCTACCACAAAGAACGTAGTAAAGCACTCCAACTTCCACTCGTGTATATCAATCTTATAAAGAAAGCCTCCTAGTTTCTAATGCTCATAATTGATCTGTTAACAGTTCAAACACTGTGAAACATTCCTAACAATGTCCCTCTTTATACTTCTCCACCAATAATGCTGCTTCAGATCACGATACAATTTGTAGCACCTGGATTAATAGAATACCGTGAATTGTGGTCCTCTTTAATAATCAACTCCTTCAAACCATCCACATTAGGAACACAAATTCGACCCTAAAGTCGCAGACACCATCATACCCAATAGACACCTCCTTTGCAATGCCTCACTGCACCGTGTTCTTAAGGAAAAGCAAATAGGGGTCATTATATTGGCGATCCTTAATGAGCTCAAACAAGGTCAACTGAGATAAAACACAAGTAGGGACTCTGCTCGGCTCAGAAATATCCAGTCTCACCCATCTATTGGCAAATTCCTGAACATCCATAGATAAAGGTCTCTTCGTAGCTGGAATGAATGCTAAACTCCCCATGCTCTCCACATTCCTACTCAAGGCGTTTGCAACCACATTAGTGTTCCCCCCTAAGGTAAAGAATATTAATATTATAATCCTTCAACACCTCCGCTGCCTCAAATTTAAATCTCTCGTTAAATAGATGTTGAAGACACCGATGATCCGTATACACCTCACAAGACGTACCATATAAATAATTCCTCCAAATGTTGAGCGCGAGCAGAATAGCTGCTAACTCCAAATTATGAACCGAATAATTCTTTTCATGGGGCTTTAACTGGCCTGATGCCTAGACAATCACCCCGACCGTCCGGCATGAATACACAACCAAAGCCAATGTTTAAAGTATCATAATAGATAGTTTACCTCCCCGTTCCTAAGGGAAATACTAAAAACTGGAGTTGTCAATACAGTCTTGAGTTTCTAAAAGTCCTCCTCACACTCATCAGTTCATCTGAACGGAGCGTCCTTCTAAGTCAACTTGTTCAATAGAGCTGCAATAGACGAGAATCCCTCTAAAACGCGATGATAGTAACCAGACAAACCCAAGAAACTCCTGATCCCTATAGCTGTAGAAGGTCTAAGAATATTCTGCACTACCTCAATCTTCTTTGGATCCACCTTGATCCCATCACTAGACACCACGAGGCCCAATAATCCAACTAAATCCAACTAGTACTCACACTTGGCGAACTTTGCATACAACTTCTTCTCCCTCAAAGTCTTAAGCACAATACTCCAATGTTGCCCGCATTTCCTCCTACTACGAGAATATACCAAGATATCATCAATGAAAACAATAAAAGATGAATCAAAATAAGGATGGAACACACTATTCATCAAATGCATGAAAGTTATTGGGGCATTAGTCAAGGCAAAAGACATCACCAAGAATGCATAATGTCCATAACGGGTCCTGAAAGCCATCTTAGGAATGTCTGAAGCCCTAACTTTTAGCTGACAATACCCCGATCTTAAGTCAATCTTCGAGAACACCCGATCACCCTTAAGATGATCTAACATATCATCAGTGCGATGTAAAGAATACGTGTTCTTAATATGTAACTTTGTTCCACCACCGTAATTAATACACATCCTCATGGGACCATCATTCTTCTTCACAAATAATGGCAGTGTACCCCAAAGAGAAACACTCGTCCATATGAACCCCATATCTAATAACTCCTACAACTATTCCTTCAACTCAGCACGAGCCATACGATATAATTGAATACATATGTGCTTATTTCCTAGAACCAAATAAATATCCCTGTTGGGTGGAAAGCCTGATAGGTTTAAAAGGAACACATCTGGAAACTCCCTCACTACTGGGACTATATCAACAGTAGGAGTATCAACACTAACATCTCTCACAAAATCCAGATACGCCAAATTCCCGTCCTCAACCATCCGTTGAGCCTTAAAAAAATAAATGACTCTACTAAGAATATGAACCAAAGAACCCCTCCATTTCAACCTCGGTATGCCCGACATGTCAAACATCATGGTCTTAGCGTGATAGTCCATAATAGCATGATATGGAGATAACCGATTCATATCCAAGATCACCTCAAAATCCACCAAATCAATAACAACATGTTCACTCTCATCTCGTAGCCAAAAATAGCGATCGCACAAGATCAATACACTCAATCCACAAAAATATAATCCACTACTGGTGTGGACAAATAAACACGAATATCAAGATAATCACATGCATATTAAGAGAAAAAGCAAAATATGATGACACATAATATTAAGTGGAACCAGGGTCAAGTAATACTGAAGCATCTATATGGCATCCTTAAACAATACATGTGATCATAACATCTAAAGCAGCTGCCTCTGGCCTGCTCGAGAATGCATAATAGCGGTCCTATCCTCCACATGACTAACCTCTCCCTATGGACGACCTCGAATAGACTGGGATCCACCCTGAGGGTGATGTAGCTACTGGCGCTGGAATCATAAACTAGATGCCCTAGCATGGTACACTGCTCAGGAGCTTGGGACAATTCCTCTTGATATGACTCAAGTCTCCACTCAAAGCAACCCCACCTCTAGCGAGGTGGTTGGCTTCTGAGAAACAGAATACCCACCCGAAGAACCATGAATAGACTGAGCACGATATGAACTTTATGCTAGCAAAGCACTAGAAGACGACTGGCTTAGGCGAGCACGGTATGAACCATGGTTGACCGAAGAACCACGAGGAAACTGATGAGTTTATTGAACAATCCTAAAATAATGTCCTCTAATGTGATTCCCCTATCCTCTAAATGAGTCACTACTTAAACCACCTGAATTGCGAGGCCTCTTGGCATTCCTCCCCTCTCTCTCCTGCTTGTGCATTCGCTCTAAGTGCCTAGCAATCTTCACAACCTGATGAAAAGTAGTATCACCGACCTCTCGGGTACCAGATACCAAAGTTGAGGCCCTCAATTAACCTCATAACCCTTTTTCTCTCTCTGTCTCTCACACACTAGGGACCAAGAACACATCATATCATGCCAGATCCGTGAACCTCATCTCATATTGAGTTACGATCATCCCTCCTAACATAAATGCTCAAACTCACTACGCAGTTGATCCTGGGAGTATGTGCAATAAACTTCTCCAAGAAGTGATCAGAGAACTGAGACCATGAGTGGTGTTGCACCAGCTGGTCTACTCAACTCGTAAGTCTGCCACCATATGTATGTTGATCCTAACAACTGAAAGGTAGTAAAGTCAACCCCGTTTGAGTCCATTATACCCAAAGTGTGTAGAATTTGATGACACTAATCAAGGAAACCTTTTGCATCCTCAGTAGGCTCTCCATGAACTGGGAGGAATGAAGTCTATGAAATCTATCAACCCACTTCTGCTCCTCAAGAGTCAAGTTTGGCCTAATCTCGCACAGTACTACAATAACTGGCTACACCGACAGAACTCTCGATGTCTGATAACCACAAGTCAACTGCTTTGGTAGGCGTGCACCAGGAGTCTAGGCTCCTCCTCTAGGCTGTGAGGTATTTGGTGCAATTAGAAACAAACATGTCTGAGTCAAGCTATAATACATGCTCAGGATATGAGCTAAAGTCTCCGAAGTCCAGGTGCAGCAATAGGTCCCTCAGGTTCCTAGGCTGATCCCACCGGCTCAACATGATCAAGAACCTCCTCTTCAGTGGGAACTACTGGTGTCTCTACAGTGGTTGCTCTATCAGGGTCCCTGGCTGCAGCGCATGCCCAACCTTGGCCTCTATCGTTACCCGACCTCTCACGGTGATGGCCTGAGGTACGGGTGCCTGCTCAGCTACTCCAGAAGAACGTGTCCTCGCCATCTATGATAGAATTAAAGAGAAAAGATTCAGACTTTGAGATAAGAAAATCCCCACTAAAAGAAAGGGAAGTTTTCCAAATAGTCATGTAGCCTCTCGAAGATAGGTAATTATGTCTCTAAACCGATCTGCAAGACTCCACTATACTTGTTCATGACTCGTGAGTCCTAGGCAACCTAGGGCTCTGATACCAAGTAACCCAAAATATTCACCATTTGTTATGGCACCTAACCACTTGCTAGGAAATCCAATCATAAAACAACAACAAAATTAAATAAACAATAATGAATAAATGAGTCTGAAAGTCAAATAACTATAGATAAAAACCTAGTCAATACGTAAATCCTCAAAATATGGTAACACTAAGTCATGATCTCTAACATATGAATACAAGTTTGACAATACAATACACTTTCTGAATCAAAAATAGTAATGAAATGGTAGAAGGAGACGCCAGGGACTGCGATCAGGGTGCAGCTCTACCTCGGGTATCCACAACAAAAACTACGAATCCTAATTCTCAGCTAGGTCTTACTCTTGGATCAACACAACTAAGTGTAGAGTGTAGTATGATTAAAACAGAACACATGTACTCAGTAAGTATCATGACTATCCTCAGTGGGGTAGTGGTTAGAGACGCCAATGATACTCACTAATAAAACTTGTATAGTTCATGAATATATGTATACAAAGCAATAGTATCGATAACCAGTTTCCATAATATGCATGTGCGTCATCAAGAGAGAAACTCGAGAGGGCGACGCTAGGAGGACAGATCCTTATCCACACGGTGCACAGACAACTCACGTGCCATAATCATAACAACATCAAAGAAAACTCACGTGCTAATAATCATAATCAGAACATGGAAAAAACATTACTGTCAAACCAGTCCATATCATAGAAAACATATACAAGAATACATGTATATGAAAATTGTATATCAAATCACATATGCATGGTCTATAAAAAATAGCATGCTAAAGCCTATGCATGTGCGAACTGTACAACTACAACTCCGATTAAGAGAGTACGCCATACATTAACAAGTATCATGCTCAACTAGGATATCAAGCCTATACATGGTATCTCACATGATTCGAGGAGTTCATGTAGTCACACAAACCAAGAATCATAGGAAGTATGTAGTCAAAACAAGGCACAATAGAAGCCTAACCCTAATACGATCAAAATCATATATAGTACCGACATATACGCTCGTCACCTCATATATATGTCAACTTTCACACATTCCAATTTGTCATGCCCCGAACCTGGGCATGGACGTAACACCGACACCCAGTGCCTGACTACATGTGACCAAGCGAACCAACTGGCTGGCCGAATCAACATGTGATACCATAACATACTGAATGCAGAAGATAAACTAACACATGTTGATATACTAAAAAGCCTGAATGATATAAATCAAAGTGTGGAAACATTAATTCAAGTCTAAAACATATTTGTAGTCAGTGCTTAACACGAAAAACATGTGAATCAGTCTAACTGTTACTCTAGTGTATGAAGCCTCTAATGAAATACCCAAAACACCAACTGTCTGTAAAAACTGGAAGACTCTAAAGTAATGATAACGCCCCGAAAGAACTGAGGCTCAACAAACAACTGGTATGAGAATCCTAGCACTCTGAATCGTCAACCTATAAATCATTACCTGCATCATGATATGCATGCCTCGGGCAAAAAGGGACGTCAGTACATTTGAATTGCACTGGTATGTAACAGAACTGAAAGGAAGAATTATAAATGTTGAAATTGAAACTAAGCTGATAACTTAGAATTGATAATCGATAATTGAAATGATACCTATAGAAATCGAAATGATAACTGATAACTGAATTGAACAAAGGAAGTACGGATATGAATACTCCCTCTTCTGAATGATGAACAGACCGTTTATCATAATACTAAATTGCAGCCTCAAGACCAATATATTAGTGCACAAATTGCGGCGTCGGGCCCAAGTATACGTATACACAACTGTGGCCTCAAGCCCAAAATGTATAAAGCATAAACTGCGGCCTCAAGCTTAAAAATGCATAAAGCATGAACTGCGACCTCAAGCCCAAATGCAGGTGTTCAACATTCAGGAATTTAAAATTAGGATCTGATATTCATACTGCAATACATGATACTGAAATATTGAATCACACTAAATTACATAATACTGAAATACTGAATAGGACTAGGTTGAGACATGTATTCTTGAACTGATTATGAACATTGACCCAAGTCTATATTGAATACGCACTGAGCTCACAACATTCATCATGAAAGTCATGAACGAGTTATGAAGCTAGAGAATAGAAGTTCTGCAACTATTCAAGAACTAGGTTTAACTATATTTCGGAGGCAATTAGTAACGTCGTAAAGGAAACATATTGTAGGGAGAATTATTAACATTCCCTGACATATAGAGTTAGCCTCGCATACCTTGACTCTGTCCTTTTAAGCTTATCACAATGTTTTTCGCCTCTTTTAATGATAATCTATGTCAATATATATCAAGAGGAACCAATATTAGCACTAATGCTCATATTTTAGTCACTTATCAAACACCTTATGGGCGTGAAGCCTCATAGCCCATAGTAATTGGTCTTGTCTTCACCAAGTTCTCATTCTACTACTTTAAGGTGATTCTACAATCCCAAATAGATGTAACTAACACCATTTCTCATCACCCAAGTCTTTACAACAATCATAAGTCAATAATCTAAAACCCTTGCATAATTTAATTGTTTTTCTTTTTGTCTAACTCATTTACTATTCTCTCAAATCATATCAATTCATAGCTATAAATGATTAGGAAGTAGAGGTATTACCTTTACGAAGTTCACTCCTCTTGAATTCTAGTTCTAGGATTTCTTTTTTCAACAATGGTGCCTCGATCGAATATCTAATGAGTGTAAGGATTTACCCATGTTAATAAGGTGTTGGATAGTTGAAATTAACTTAGAATTATCTAGAACTTACCTTGCATGATGGAGGGACCTTAAGGAAGTTTGGTTCATGAGAGCTTCCCTTTCTAGAGTAGGTTTTCATGTTTGGGGCGTGGGGTAACGAGGTAAGGGTTTTAAATAAGTGAACACGTCCCAAAATTGAGGAGGAAAATAAAATAGCTCGGATAAGAATCGTCGGTGCGAGGCATCGTTGGGGGGGCCAAAATAACTGTGCAAGGCGCCATCAGAGGCTCCAAAATTAGTGTGTATTGCACTGTTTGGGGCGCTGAGAATGATGCCCTAGACAGTGCCATGCACTGTCTGTGGCAGTGAGTTTTTATGGCCTTGCACTGTTTATGGCACTGAGTTTTTATGGACTTGCACTATATGTGGCCATAAGTTTTTATGGCCTTGCACAATCTATGGCCTTGAGTTTTCATGGACTTCCACTGAATAAGGTTATAATACGTACCTCCCATACACTTAGTCGATTCTATCGAATTTTATGCACCTCACTATCGGTCTTGATTCCAAAACAACGGTTTCCGCCCAGACTCATCCTGATAGTACTTCACATCTCTAGAATGCACATTAATACTCATTTAATGCATCTACAACTAATTCGAATTTAGGGGGTGTTACATTATCTCCCCCTTGGGATCATTCGTCCTCGAATGATTGTCCTGATTGTAACTACGGCTTCCTATAAACCTTAAACGAGACTGATGGAAAAATGTAAACACTAAAATATCTTGAACATGTGCATACTAAACTAAATAACTACACGATTACTAAAATATTTAGATACTAAACTGAATAGGTAGTAAACTGAATGGCTACTAAACTGACTGAATACTTAAAGATGTGGAGATTATAATATAAGTTCTGAATGAGAAGGATAACTACCTTCGAAATTTCTCCAAACACCTGCCAACTAACAGATCATACGCTAGCTTCATAGGGCATCGTAATACGCATAACATGAAACATCTACATGAATACTTGTTTGTTATGGATACGTTATTTCTGGACTAACGTGGATATATGAATACTCACCTAGCACGAATATTCGAGTACTGGGCTGATGTGAATATCTCATCACTGAACTCATGTCAATATTTCAGTACTAAGTTGGCATGAATATCTTACTACTAGACTAACATGAGTATTTGAGTACTGAATTGACTTGAATGTTCTAACATGAGATCTGAATACTAGAAACATAAATGTCATGACATGGGATTTGAATACTGGAAACTTGATTGTTATAACATAATACGTGAGATACTAGATGTACAACTGGAAATTTTGGTGGCAACTCTATCACGTAAGCTACTTGCTCGGCCTTTCATAGAATCCTATACGGCCTTATGTATCTGGGACTGAGCTTTTCGCTCTTCCCAAATCTTATAACACCTTTCATAGGCGAAGCTTTTAGAAACACCTAATCATCAACTTGAAACTTTAGGTCTCTATGCTGCATGTTCGAATAGGACCTTTGGCAACTCTGAGCTATCGTAAAATGCTCTTGAATCAACTTGACTTTCTCCATAGAGTGATTGATCAAATCTGGTCCCCATAACTCTGCTTCGCCAACTTTGAACCAACCAATTGGCAATCCACACCTTCGCTTGTACAAGTCATGCTTTAAAAATAAGCGAGATAATCATATTATAAGGTCCATATTTACAATCTCCACTAAAGGATATGTGTATTATGTGGTAAAATACTAGGCATTCTGTTGCTCGACTTTCACTTGCTGACAATTCGGACACTTGGCCACAAAGTATGCGACATTCTTTTTCATGTCGTTCCACCAATAAATTTCCTTAACATCATAATACATATTTGGGGAACCTAGGTGGATAGAATACTTGGAATTATGGACTTATAACATCTTCCTCCCTCGTTAAGTCCATCTATGGTTGGAACACATAATCTATCTTGGTACCTTAAAGTACCATCATCTCCCCTTTGTTCAAAACTCATCGTCTTATGCATGTGAATCCCTTCTTTCAGCTACAAGAAGCAGGGATCATAAAATTATTTCTCCTTCACTTCGGCTACAAAGGAGGAGCAAGTCCTATTCTGGACAACAACTCCACTATCTTTGGTGTCCGAAAGTCGAACTCCTACCTTGGCTAAGTGGTGAATGTCTTTCACCGGAGTTCTCTTTTTTGCCTAAATTATGAGCTATACTTCCCATACTTGATTATCTTTTTAAGGTACTTCTTGAAAACACTTATTGTATTGTTGTGAGCTAAGTGTCTGACCGTTATGTATGCGGCTAAAATCGGAGAGACCGATTTTATGTTTAATATGGTATTTCATAGCCCATCCACAGAAGGCTCGAGGTACCGCTCGAGACCCGGCCCCGAGTGTTCCTTATGTTCGACCTTGGGGCAATTCAAATTGGTGACTGTCGTGAGCAGGTGGCACGTGGGCGAAGTTGACCAGGTCTGCAAAAGTAGTACAAGTTCGTACCGTTACATTAAATAGTTGTACCAGCTGCATATCTTTGTAATAAATGCTTATGTACTATGTTGGGATTCCCCCTCTTATATAAAGGGGACCCTTATCAATTTTTGTACACATGATATTCAATGCAAGGAACAAGAACATTCTCTGCTCTCCAGCTTAAACATCCTCTATAGTCTCTTTACTGATTTATTACTTACATTTATTGTATTTCATTGATTTTTCTTCATTTATTACTCATCATTGATCATAACTAGCCTCATTTGAGGCCCATAAAACTGTTATAGCTTCTTCGGCCTTTCACTGTTAAGCATCGAGCCTCGACCTCGAGGACCCATCTCGGCCAGCTCGGAACCCCTAGCTTAAGGCAGTCTGGTTTGCCTATTTTCGATTTCACATCACTCTTATCTCGTTTCTTGTACTCACACTTAGCATACATTGCTTAAACAATTAGTTCTAAAATATATCACATATTTTTAGAACCACATAATCAAATTTAATTGTAATTACAATTTTCAAGGTAAACAGTTTGACCCCCACCATGGGATAAAAATAATAGTGATTGTTTTAGTGTTGGTTCACTAAAAAACGCAAGCTATTCTTCACATATTTTCTTGTCGAAGAATCTTTTGATTTCAGGATAAGATGTCTAACTCAGTAAATGCAGACGAAAACAACAATGCTGAGGACCATGGAGAAAACAGTGTAGTTGTTTCAGGCGCTAGTGTACCACCGCAGAACCTTGACGACGCACCAAACCCAAACCTAGTAGATGCGGGCTCATGCGACGCCCAACATGTCGATATTAGCTCCCGCACAGACGGGGATATACACCGGGAAAAAGAACATGAGGTTCAGAAGACTCCAGCTCGAGAAGAAAAAGAGGTTAGCCTCCACGTTATTTTGAAAAGTTGCAGGAACAACAGTTGGCAATTGTGCAGCTGCAAAGCCACCAAAAAGCTCCAAGTACAGCAGCACCGGAGACGGCTCCTCGAGTTGAACAGGCACCGGAGAGGTCGAGCAACAACGGGTCAGCAACCGACCCCGCTATTATGAAAATGCTCGAAGACCTCACGAGGATAATTGAATCAGGCGAAAAGAAAATAGAAGCCAATGACAAACGGGTGGAGACCTACAACACGAGGGTCGACCAAATCCTATGAGCACCCCCTATTCTGAAGGGTGTAGATTCGAAGAAGTTTGTGCAAAGGTCATTCCCATCAAGCGCGACTCCGAAGCCCATTCCGAAGAAATTCAGAATTACCGAAGAAATATAATGGGACCTTGGACCCCAACGAGCACATCACTGCCTACACTTGTGTCGTAAAGCGGAACGACTTGAAGGAGGACGGGATTGAATCAGTCCTATTGAAAAGGTTTGGAGAAACATTATCAAAGGGGGCCATGATGTGGTATCACAACCTAACCCCTAACTCAATAGACTCATTTGCCATGCTGGCAGACTCTTTCATAAAGGCACATGTTGGTGCCATCAAGGTTACAACTAGGAAGTTCTACGTCTTCAAAATCAAACATATAAAAAGTGAGATGCTACGGGATTTCGTATCTCGCTTTCACCGAAGTTGAGTTACCACCGATCTCCGATGACTGGGAAATATAGGCCTTCACCCAAGGATTGAATGAACGGAGTTCGATAGCGTCGAAATAGCTGAAGCGGAACTTGGTTAAATATCCCGCCGTAACCTGGGCGGATGTACACAATCGATACCAGTCAAAGATTAGGGTCGAGGATGACCAATTAGGGGCCCCCTCGGGCTAAGTATATCCTAGAAGTCTCCCGGCAAAGGAACCAAGGCCAAACAAGGAAAGGTACCAGTCGTACACTCAAGATCAAAGAAACGCCCCAAGGCGCAACATACCTCAGAACGACCGAAAAATAGATCGAGGTCAAAATCCTAGGGCACTCGCGACAGAATCGGTTTCAACAGTTGCACAAGACCAATGGAGGCACCCCGACTATCGGAGTATAACTTTAATGTTGACTTCTCAGACATCGTATCAGTCGTAGGTAAAATCAAGGATACCATGTGGACAAAACCCATACTATCAGATCCATCGCAAAGAAACCACAACTTGGTGTGCGAATTTCATGGCACGCACGGTCATAGGACCGAAGATTGCAGGCAGCTCTGAAAGGATGTAGCCCGACTACTTAGAAAAGGGCACCTCCTAGATTTCCTCAGGGATTGGGCTAAAAACCAATTTCGGGAGAGAGAGGCAAACAGGAAAAATGAAACAGAAGAGTCGCAGCATGTCATCCACATGATCATGGGAAGAATCGACATCTCACAGGAGCCCGTTGTCAAATGGACAAAAATCTCCATCACCAGGGAAAAGCGAACTCGAGAGTACATACCCGAGGACACTCTCACATTCAGCAATGAGGACATCGAGACCCTGTCTCAGCCTCATAACAACGCGTTGGTAATTTCCTTTCTTGTGAATACATTTCAAATTAAACGTGTGCTTGTGGATCAAGGTAGCTCGGCCAACATAATCAGGTCGAGGGTGGTAAAGCAGCTCGGACTGCTCGACTAGATCGTGCCCGCCTCTCGGGTCCTCAATTGATTCAACATGGTGAGTGAAACAACAAAAGGGGAGGTAACCCTCCCGATCAACGTGGTCGGCACAACTCAGAATACCAAGTTTCATGTCATTGATGGAGACATAAGATACATTGCCTTTCTCAGAAGGCTGTGGATACACTGCATGTGGGCAGTGCCATCTACCCTTCATCAAATGATGAAGTTTCTAACCAAAGAGGGAATAAAGACGGTATACGGGGAGAAACATGCAGCAAAATAGATGTTCGCGGTACAGGATGTGGTACCGACATCGGCACCTTCTACATCGAAGGAGCCGAAGGATAAGCAAAAGGCCAAGTAGCAGTCACAAGATACATCCCCGGCTGTACCCAAATTTTTGGGCAGAGGACCGCACCGCGTCCTTAGAACAAGAAGATGAAGCGCCATCGAGGCTGGAACGCCATCGCGCAAAACGATGTTGAAACTCCATCGCTGCTAAGGTATAACTATTTCTCTTTTTATTCACATTTTACACTAAACTATATGCAGGTGTCCGATAATAGGAATCAAAGCACTTTCTGGCGTGAAGACCTTAGCTTTTAAAGCATGCGCTACACTCTTTTCCTTCGATCGGATTTATCCCGGAAAGGGTTTTACCGGTAAGATTTTTCACGAGACAATATCTATATGCTACCTAAGGAGAACTCAAACAAGTATTCAAGGCTTCTCTCCAATCAACCTCGAATACTGAGGGGCATCCCCCCGGGACGTCACCTCCTTGGAAAAACCAAAGTAAGCTAAAGAGGGTCTCGACAGGAAAATGATGTATCGGGCCAAACGGTCAAATGAACCGGGTCCGCATAGAATAATCGAACCATCGACGGTGAAAATATATATGCTTGTACCAAGTAATCGAAGGAGTATCTTTTACCATCAACACACTTTGCGATTCAAAGAAGTTGTTATTATCACAAGGAAAGGCCCTAGGGCCAAAAAGGCCTAGATGTCTCGGGAACTTTCATCGACTGCCACCCCCATCGAGTTATCAATGCTCGAGTCATAAAACCCCAAACGGGTGACCTCGAGCATGAGAAAATCTGTAAGCCCTACGGGCATGACCAAAACTGTAAGTCCTACGCGCATGATCAATATTGTAAGTCCTATGGGCATGACCAAAACTGTAAGAGCTCAAGTAAGGTATGTCCAAATCATATGACCTTGCAAAAGGCACAATCCAGATTTTAAAGCCAAGGCTATATATTTGAACTTGTAAGACCCCTAAAAAGGCGCACCCTCGATATAGATGCCGAGGATACCTCACTCGGGGACTAAAAGGCTACAGCCAAACACAATGACTATGGTCATAAGGCTCTGGCCAACCGCAATGACCACGGTCAAAAGGCTCCAGCCAAACACAATGACTACGGTCATAAGGCTCCGACTAACTAACGTGACTCGAGGACGCCCGACCATTTCCGTAAAATCAAATCCTTCGAAGTTACTTCGGAAAGAACTGGTTAAATCAGGCTACCCTCGGCATAAGCAAAAAGAGCTTCGATCATTTTCATGTCAGTTCGAAACAGTGAAAAAGCTTCGAAACAATTCAACCATCGGGCAAAACCTTCTAAGGTGCTCATTTATCGTCACATAACATCTCACAATCGAGGTTCTTATTGAGTCATCGAAGAGCCGGACGAACGCAAAAATTTCAAAGTCTTTAACGAGGGAAAATATAGCCATACTAATGGTCACATCGACCCCATGCGTAAGAGCTTAAACGCCATCCTAAAAATGCCTAAGGGCAAACACATATGGGTCCACGAGCCAGCTTAAAGACCCTCAGGGCTAATTCAAAAAACCTAAGGGTCGATGAGCTCGAGCCGTAACCCGACTCGAGGACTAATCTTGAAACAGTTAACTAAAATGCCTAAGGGAAAATGCATAGGAGCCTACGGGCCAACATCAAAAAGCCTATGGGCCGATTAAATTTCATATTGACCCTATGCTTAAGAGATTAAATGCCAGCCTAACAAGCCTCAGGCCGATTTGTAAACCTAAGGGTTATTTCCTCGAAGTCCGATTCATTTGGCTAACCATTGACAAATGCCAAAATTTGGAAGACAAGAAAGACAAACATAGGCAAATTGAAAAAAACGAAAGATTTTTCATATATACGTATTACAAATACACATTCATGAACGCTACCACAAAGAGTCTTATACAAAGCAGAGAAATAAAGCCTAGTCTACTCCCCCCCCCCCCCCCCCCCCCCCCCCCCCGGGAACTGTGGCTCTATCAACCTCTTCTTCATTATCCTCGGAATCGAATACGAGGAATTTGGCATCGTATTTATCCGCCCTGGACTGCTCTATCTCTTTTGAGAGATCGAATCCCCTAGCGTGGATCTCCTCGAGGGTTTCCCTTCGGGATCTGCATCGGGCATAGTCCTTTCTCCTTCTTTATCGATCAGAAGCCCCTCTCAACTCGGCTCAAGCATCATCATCGTCTTTCAAATAGACGACCACTTTCCTATCAGCCTTAGCTCGAATCTCTTCAGCTTCAGCTCTGGCGCCCAGGACCTTCGCCTTCGTCTTCAAGAGATCATACTCGAGCTTTGCAATCCTGCTCGTCTGCACCGAGTTGTCTTCGTGGGCATTCCGAGGGTGCACTTCGAGGGCAGAACCCTTGGCTAAAACATTCTTCTTGGCTGCAACTTGGGCTTCAATCTGAGCCTTTAGCTCACTACACTCATGGTTGGATTGGCCAACTTTGCCCTAGAGGCATTCCAAATCCTCTGTCTTTCTCTACAGCTGTGATATCAAATGTCAACCTCAGAAGAAAGGAGTTGAAGCTTGGACATCACCAAAACGAAGGTTAACTTTCTCTCGAGGCGGTCTTCATAGTTCTGGCATCGACTCACCTCGTACCGAAGGTGCGTCAACTCATTTTACCTTTTATCACAAAGGAGCTTGAAGGATTTCTCCCCGTCCAAGTCTTTTCGCAACAGTCTCGCAACGAAGCAACTCGGACTTGATCTTGTCAAAATCCTGTGAAAGAGAAGCTCCAGTTAGAAAATGGAAGCACAGAGTTAAGAAAGACACAATGATTGTTAAAACTTACCTAAGAACAAAACCGATGGACCTCCTCGAAGGCCGATCAAGCATCTCCTGGCCTCGCATCTTCGGCCCCAGTCGAACCATCCCAAGAGAGGACATCATCATTAGGGATTATGCTCCCATTAGACGGACCTTGGACCCGAACGTCCCTCGAAGTACCTTCGATGGGAGAAGAAAGTGTCAGCATCAAACCCTTCCCCCTTGAAGTACCTTTGACGGGGGAAGAAAATGGTGGCAAGGGAGGAACCACTCTCCCAAGGCTGGAGACCTCAGTCCTGAAAAGCTCAGCTTAATCGCCTTTATGAATTTGGGCGGACCTTGCCTCACTGTGGTCTTCCTCACCCATCGAGGACTCTTTCCGTTTATTCTCATTATGCAGCCCTGAGGCCGACGGCTCCTCCTCCTCTCCAAGGGGACATAGTCCAATCTCAAAGAAGTCTTCATTGCCTGCATTAAAGGAGTTAACAAAAGGGAAAGCTTTTCCTAAATAAAAAAAAGAACTTCGTAGCACTTACCATGGTGTATGGCCCCCCATCCACCCTTCAACAGGTATCGCCACTTACTCTCATCATAAGTCGAGTAGGCTGCCAATCTCTGAATCCAATCCGCCAAGTCGGGGATCTCAAATGGCATCCACGGAGTTGCTGCAAAAAGGAAGGGAAGGGAAGACATTATTAAGAAGTATGCCTCCGCTATGAACGAAATGATAAAAGCACGAGTGTACCACTTATGTGTGAAATTCCATTTATCAAGAAAGGGCATGAACACCGCTAAGATAATATCGGTGGTCCGCACTCGAAAAAATTGGTTCATCCACCCACGGTCCCTCACTTCTTCGTCGCTGGCAATGAGGGGCGGGCAAACCGACGTCGGAGAGTGATCAGGCCCCGACAGTGCAAGGGTCGATATAATCTGATGAGATTACTAAGGGTGAACACGAGTTTGACTTTCTCGGCAAAGAACCTCATCATCAGTACTATCCTCCAAGAAAATGGGTGAACATGTGCCAGGGTAACCCAATACCTCCTGAAAAGGTCGAGCACGACTCTGTCAAAAGGGCCCAACGTAAAGAGGTACGTGCATACGTTTACAAATCCCTCTACATAGGTCGTGATACCCTATTCCGGGGAAGGTACTTGCAGTACCACCTCTTCTCCCAATCAGTAGTCTCTCCTCACATCCTCGAGGTATCCTTCCCCTATTGACGTAACCCCGATGCGTACTCCCAGTGGCCCCTAACACTGGGAGGTCGCTTTGACGCAAAATCCCTCCTCGAGATGAGGCAGCCCGAGGTTTGTTCTCCTGACACCGACGTTATACCATCGACCAGACAAGAAGCAGAGACAGAACTCTCCTCTTCTTGGAAAGCGAGTCTTGACATAGTGGCCATAGATACTCTGGCACAATGAGAGGGAAATGAAAATTTAGGCGAAAGCTTTGAATTAAAATCGAGAAAGAGCTGGTGCAAGAAAGAAGGACTCGATAAATAAGACAATTGCTCAGAGCAGCAAAGTCTTCAAGTTAAGAAAGCGGATGTATATATAGAGAAAGCGGCGATTGTTCGCCTACTTTGAAGACCAATTAATTTCCACCATGCCATTACTACTTCTACGGAAGTGAACTAGTGGGACCACCTCGATCACTTCACAGGTCATGTCATATGAATAACGTTGTCCAAGGGCTCGAGGTCCTCGTGTCAATTTGACCTCGAGATGGTACCCGATCTCGAGGATCTCAGCTATCAAAGCTGTGGGCTCTAAGGATCCATCAAAACCAGCCTAAACCTCGAGATGGTGCTCGATCTCGAGGATCTCAGTTATTATATATATGGACTCCAAGGAGTCATCTAAGCCTATCTAGCCTCGGGACGGTTCCTGGTCCCGATGAGGTCTGTTACCATAAGTACGGGTCCTAAGGGAGAAATCAAACCAGACTCGAGATGGTACCCGATCTCGAGGATTCCGGTTATCATAATAATCTCTAAGGAGCTGCCCGATGCCAATCTAACCTTGAAATGGTGCCCGATCTCAGGTATCTCTATTGTTATAACTATGGGCTCTTGGAAGCCATCGATATCAATGTAGCCTCGAGACGGTTCCCGATCTCGAGAATCTTCATCACCACTCAGATGATTTTCTACAGGAACTATTATTCCAACCTTGAGATGGTAGCCAATCTCGAGGATCTCTGCCACTACAAGTATAAGCTCTAAAGAGAGTTGTCGAAGATCCACATGTCGATCTAGCCCGAGATGGTACCCGATTTCGAGGGCTTTTATTATTCTAAGAGCCGACATCAAAATTCGAAAGAATGTCTTTGCATCGAAGAAATTAAAATACAAAGAGGAAAACCCTTTATGTATTCGTAAAAATATATTTACAAGAGATGTATATTTACAAAGCTCCTCCAAGGAGCCGGTGCAAAAAAGAAACAAAAAGAAGGAAAACATAGTGAAGCGAGTCTATTCCTCGCCTTCACCGCTAGCTGAGCTGTTACCGGAGTCGCTATCGGAGCCTTTGCCAAGGAAGTTGAAAGTGTCGATTTTTCTTCTAATGTCCTTGCCTTCTCAATCTCAGCAAAGAGATCAGTGTTAATACCCAATTTTTCCTCAAATTATTTTCAAACTTGTATATAAGCTCTCAAAATTACTCTTTGCAATAATGAGTATTTTCCTATTTTTCCATATTTTTATTTAAATTATTTCCCTGTTTATTTAATATTTCATATTTAAAATAATTCATAAATTATGCTTTAAATAATTTCAAAATACTTTCTAGCCCAGTATGTTATTTATAATCATTTTCTATATATTAAAATCCAATTATTTCATAAATTGATCAATTGGGTCTTATTTAATTGCAATTACAACCATCTTTGAAATTATGGCCTAATTATACATTTTATACCTTTTAAAATTCAAAATTTATGTTTTCGTACAGTTAATACTAGTTAATTATTGTAATTTAAACTTAATTTCATCTTTTCACAATTATTAGATATTTTTAATTAATTAATTATCTATTTATTGGGCATTTAACACCTAGCCTCATTTTATTTAAATTGTAGCCACATTTTTAAACGATCCAACCCACCTGACCCACAAACGACCCAGCCCAAACCGTCTCTCTACCCGTCCCAACCCCGATCAGATCTTAGCCGTTGATCAAATAAGATCAACGACCCAGATCTTTTATTTCCTTAAGTAACTCTAACCAAACCCCCTCCCGTCTCTCATTCTTTCGAGGACCTCTCTCTCTCTATCTTTGAGGCCTTCATGGGTTTCAACCATGCCAGACCACCACTGAAGCTCTGCCTGGGTTATTTCTGGCCTTTCTCCAATGGGTTTTGACTCGATGGTGCTATAAACACCATTATTCCTGAGTTTCACAGCCAGGTTCTCTTACTTCTCTCTCTGTTTTCTTGTGAGACCCTAATCTCGACCTAAATCTCTTATAACCTCTGTATTTCAAACGATTTCAACTCATTCTTTTATATTTTGAACTATCCTCTTCTGGATCTTTACTATTCTTCAAGTTTTAAGCATTTTTGTCTCCTTTTGAAACTAGGGTTTCTCGACCCTATTCTCAAAATGATTTTTCCTTTGATTTCTAAACATCTCTATTGTGTTTAAGCCATTATCTCCTGATTTTATGTTAAACCCTAAGTATTCTGGGTTGTTCTTTGTTATTTGACTGTATGTATCCATGTATTCTCTATGATTCCTATTTAATCCGCTACTATGACCTCTTCCTGTTAATTTCTATGAGTACCTCTTTGTGATGATAAGTGATTGCTGATGAACTCTTCAAAGTTCCGACCTTTACCTTACTGGCTCTTTACTGGTTGATTTATATTGATTCAATTGTGTAAAAAATCCCCTCTTATGATATTTTGCTTAAATACATGGTCCTGTATATTCTGCCTATAAGTCTATACCAATTTTCGAATTACTTCTATACATGTGTGATGCTTTCCTTAATTACCTGGGATTTCCTGTGATTGAATCCGAGATTCTCTTGACTGATTTCAAACTGATGCCCTATTTTACTTTATACACGGTTTGTCAATCTTCCTTAATTACCCACTATGTACTTGGTTTCATTTGTGCACTAGTGAATGTTTCTGCCCTAATCAGCCTTACTTGACTTATTTTCTTTCCTTATTATGCGTTGACTATACCGTTTGAAACTGGATTCCTTAATTAAAGGAGTCCAGTTTGTCTTAATTAGTGTTAATTGATTTTCTTTCCATGTTTGTGCACTCCTCACCCATGAACTACTTGTCTTTCAAACTATATAAAGAGTTGTTTTCCCTCTTTGCAAACACGAATACATTGCATATCACAAACACCTACAACAATAAACATTGTTCTCTCTTGTGCTATTTCTCTCTTTTCTCTCTTGCTCTACTGTTGTTCCCTGCTCTTGACTATTATTAGCCGGCTAAAAAGCCAAGGCTAATATGTGCTCATACTTTGCTCTTACATTCTGTTGTGCTCTCTTGTTGCTGGTATGTCCTGATTAATTTGAAAGTCCCAAACCAACGTGGTTATTACTACTTCAGTATATCATATTCTCAATTGTTTTCTACCTATGTTGCTACTATTCAATATGTAGGTAACTCCCTGTTTTTCTATTGATACTTGCCATGCTTATCTCTTAACATGTTTATGATTAAGTCAATACTTGCTTTACCTATTCTTGTATACATCTGTTAGGCCATCTCTTTCCTGTTCAAGTATCATGTGTCCCATGATCCCCCTAAACCTTTTACCTGTTATTACTTATCCTACTTATGACTTATATGCTTATGACTATTGTTTACTCCTAATCTTACATGTTATAACTGTCTCCTGCTACTGTCTACTACCATGTCTACACTTAGTCATTTCCTGGTCCCCCGAACCTTCTTGATTTGTGTAACTATGCTTAAATGAGTTCCTTAATTCGATGTATCTCTTTGTGTCATTATGTGACCTATTTGTCCCCTCACCCCATTGTCCTTGTGTGCAACTCTATACTGTTGAACTTTTGATCAGTACTTCTGTTTGTTTTTAAGTTAATCTTTCAAACCCACTCTCCAGTTTTGCAAACTCTTTTCTTACACTACAAACATTACTCTCCTTCTTGCACTGCACACTACTCTTAGAAATTAAGTCCTACCCCATTCGTGTGAGCACTGCCTTGAGTACCTCTGAGTACTAATTGAACTCTCACACACAAGGCTGGTAATTCCACACTGCACTTGTCTCAACTTTTGGCAATTTGTTTGGGTGCTGGTATTGGCCAGGGACCCAATGAGGGCCCTAGGGAGCTTTGCCGCACCCAGACCATATTAAGGCTGTGAAACTCGAAAGGAGTGAGGTTGGAAGGTTGGGCCTGATTGAAGGCTCCCTATAGAAGTAACTTCTTATTTTCCTTTTCATTACTGTAATTTATTTATTACTGGTTTGTAATAACTTGTAAACGAATAATTGGGGCTGGATAGTGAATATGGGGGGCTATGCATGCTTAGTCTAGTAATGGATAGAAAACCAGCTTATGGGATTTTACTTTCTTACATGTGCAATAGATAACCTGTCTAGGACATGCATCTCATTAGAAATCCATCTTTAGGTTCTTTCAGCATGTTATTATACTCATCTCATAAACCATGATTGTAGTTAATAACTATAAAAAGTAATAAAACTGTTATAAGGTATCATTACTGCATTTTCATAAATCATAGCATTTAGAAACCATGTCTTTAGGTATCCGTGTGTGCATTAGATATAATGTTCTTAAGGACCTTATCTTCAGCATGTTTGTGTCAAGTTATATTTTACTGAACACCTAATTAGCATGTGTCTAATCTGATAAATATTTCTAAAATATGGTAAGTGGTTTAAAACGTCTTTGCAAATATGTACCTCTAAAATCATAATCAAATATGCATGTTCACCCCTCTAAAATAAGTAGGCAATGTATACGACGCCTAGGCAAACTTTAGGCCTAATACGTGCTAAAATCATACTAATTGTGTTTTACTTATCTGGTTTAGGATCAATCAGTCTCTTTTAAGAAAAACTCTAGAACTCTACTGCTCTCACTCTTGTTTTTTATCTCTCTAAAGTCCACTCTACTTTTGTTAAAACTCCTACTCTATTTTAAAACAATCTTGAAGTTGTGCATTTACTTCCTCTTACTGATTTTCTGATTCTTGTTTCATTATGTTTTCAAACTACTGGGTTTCAAAGCTATCTCACTCTGCAAAAATCATTCTATTTCTGAATACTTGTTCTATATTCTATGCACTACTTTTTCTTGAAATGATCTATCCAAGTCTTATAAACTACTGGATTCTCACACTCATTTTTGGATCACTGAATTTACAAAATGAAAATCATTTGTGTTCCGCTCTGTCTCGTTCACTCCTGACTACTGGTTCTCTGGAGGCTATCTCTCCCCTTACTAGAAAATTTTAAACTGATGTATACTTTTAAGTGTTGTCTCTAAACTACTGCATTTCTGGAAAAAATCAATCATCCTTTCAAGTTACTCAGTCATGACTTAACCTTTGGCTTTCACTACTAATTTGTTTTTTCAAAATCATATCCTCTTGAAGCTTACTGTTTTAATTTAAAAATTCTCGTTTTAAACTCCCATATTTGAGACTTTAATTGTGTTTGAGACGTGCTACTTACATGTCTACTGGTGAAGGGATCTGTGAGCCTTTATTTGTCTTTATATGTTCCCTTATGTGTAGTCCTATTTGTTATGTATGTCACTTTGCATTTTGTCCTTTAAACCTAAGGGTTCAGCCTAGTACTCACCTTGTAGGAGTAGTAGTCCTAAATACCCTCCAGGACTTATAGGACGGGACGGGTAATAGCACGCAATAAGCATTTGTGACCAACACACGCGCTTTAAATAAACTTTATGGGGTGGGAAGGGTAGAATACGGATATGATGACCGGTGCGCTAATACCACGTGTAGCCACCTCTTTGAGGAAGTGACATACCGGGTATTGCATTGATGTGATCCGTATTACTTTAAACCTAGGATAATCTCCTTAAATATTTTGTAATGTTATCAAAAACCTTTTAATAAAATTTATGCTTTTGTGTGAAATCCCCTCTTATCTGAGCCTTACTTGTTTGTTTGTCCAAATTCACAAAACTTCTTGGCTGGAACCCACAATTGTGGATCTTGAGGGGTGCCTAACACCTTCCCCTTGAGATAATTTCAATCCCTTAACCGTTCTCTGGTAATGCAAACTAGTTCAATGAGTTATCTACTCTAGGTGCCCTAACGCACCACAAAATCGTTAGGTGGAGACTCTTCCTTAAACCTCTTCCTTTAAAGGAGTTGTCCAGAATTTCATAAACCCGATCTCTCCATACCTAACCCGTGTGATAGACAAGGGGGCGCGACAATCGGCACCTTTGGCACTTGCTTCTTCGAGGGCCTTCCTCCTAGCTTGTGAACGGGCATGAGCAACGGCCCAAGTCAGTTTGAGTCCGGACTCTTCGGATATTTGCCTAGCCCGATTGTTTGCGGCAGCTACATCTCTTTTGTATGAGGCAACATGGTCATCGACCTTAGGTTTGGCCGCAGATAACAAAGCAACATCCTCCCGGGCGCTCCGAAGAAGGTTCTGGGTCGAGGTCAACTCTCCCCGTAAAAGATCCCTCTCTGGGGCCAAGGTTTCGTTCTTCCTTTTTAGCTCCAAGATTTTCGCATCCTTGGCTGAGGTTTCTACTTGAAGTTTCCCCACCAGGGAATTCTTTTGTTTGATCTGCAAAACTAATCAAGCTAGTAAAGCACCGACATGCGAGAATAAGAGAATGAACTCACAAGTGTCATATTACCTACTCGGTGAAGCTAGTCCACTCCTGGTGCACTCCCTCCAGACTAGTTCGGAGCTGCTCCAGCTCCTCATCCTTTCGGGAGGAGGAACTTTTTGATGCATTCACCTCCGATTTGAGCTTCTCTAGCTTCTCTTCACGCCAAGTAAGCTCATCATGAAGCTTAGAAAAAGCATGGTCGTATAGCTTCTTGACCTATAATATGAAGGAGAGGATTTGGAAAAACAAAGATAGAACTTCAAAGAAAATGATGTGCCGAAAGGGATTACCTGCTTTTGGAGCTTTCATGCTTCCTCGAGGGAAACAGGGCCATCGTGATTGGTGTCCTCCTCGATGCCGATGAAGTAATATTTGAAGGCATCGTCCTCTCCCTGAGAGGCCCCTACGACGGCGTCGCCCCTGTCCTGAGCATCCCTTATCTCTCCTAGGGAAAACGAAGGGCCCAAATCTAAGCCGCCGACAATTTCGATCTCTATCGGAGTTTCTTCTTGGACCCGAAATACTTCGGATTCAAGCTCTCTGAACTGGCCAGCTGAAGACTCACCGGCACGGACTGTACCGTGTCCGATTTGAGGCTTGGGGACTGCACCTTCCCCGGTGATTTCCTCTGCTCGAGGTTTGTCCAAGTCAGCCACCTCTGTCTCGGAGGCCCCTTGCTGTTAGCTTCCGGAGCATCAGTACTCCGTATTACCCTTTGTGCCAAAGGGTGTTCATCATTGTCATCATCTCCGTCTGCAACACGAAGACTCACCACAGCAGCTGAGGTTAGTACCGTGGCATCAGTCTTGGGCTTGCGAACTTTGGTTTTCTTTGATTTGGGAGACTCGTCCGATGTCTCCTTCTTCTTCTTCTTCCTATTACTACCCTTTTCGGGTTTTGAAGTTTCTGCTTCACTAGGTGGGGGCGATCTAATTGACACGTTGTCCCCAAGGCCTGCACAAACATGATGTATCAAGCTTACTGCCACAAAAAAACATTTATATGGAACCTAGCAACGACCGCATAAAGGGCTTACCATGGTTCTTGACCTGCCACCGCGTCTTGGGAAAATCCCACCAAGAACGCTTGCCGTAAGGAAAGACGGAGTCCAAACATATGATCCATCCCGAGAGGTCCGGGATAGCATCAGGGAACCAAACGGCGGCTGCATAATCGAAAGAGGATTGACTCGGAAAAAGGAAAAGGGGGAATAAGATGTGTACGAGGTAGCGATACTTACGACTCATGTTCCATTTGTTGATACCCAATTTGTCCCAAAATATTTTTTAAAATTGCATGTATACCCTTAAAATCATACATTAATAGCAATTGGTATTTTTCATAATTTTCCTATATTTTATTTAATTTGTACAACATTTTATCTCCAATAAATAACTATAAAATTGCATCACAAATGATTTCAAAGGAATTTCTTGATTTAATTTATTGTTTATAGTCCTAATAAGATCAAATTATTTCATAATTAACCAAATTGACATATTTTGGCTATAATTGCAATAACTTTGCAATTATAGAATAAGCATGTAATTTTATACTATTGTTTTACCAGAATGTAGCCTTTTATATTTTTAAATATCAAATAATCATTTTTTAAAGTTATTTCCATGCATATGATTCATTTTTATAATTAGTAATTTTTTTTTAATTAAACTATCCGGGCATTTAACAAATAGCCCATGCCTATTTCAATTTTAGCCTAAATTGATTAATCACTCCCTATTAAACCAGCCCAAAAACTCCTGAATAAGCTAGCCCAACACCCATGCCCAATCCATTAATCTACCCGACCCAATTTATGTTTTAATCAATTTTGATAAACAGACCAGATCTGTTCTTTCCTAAATTAACCTAAGACCATTCTCCCTCCCCCAAAACCCTCATTCTCTCATTCTCTCCGCCGTCTCATTATCTCATTCTCTCTCAAGCTCTCTGCCTAACCATGGCTCCTTCTCGCCGGCTGCTCGCTCGCCGGTATTAATGGTGGTTCCACCACCACCCGTAGCCTCTATGGATCCCTCTCCATGGCCGGTTTCTTGAATCCCTGAGGTCCTCAAGGGATAAGTTGGTTGTTCACTCACACCTATGGCCCGTCTTTGCCGTCTCAGGCCACCTTGGCCCGTCTAAGTAAGATCGTCCTATTTTATTACTAAATCTATGGCTTCTAAGCTGAAATCTCTCCATCTTTGGGTTATCTCTCTCAAACCCCTAATTTATCTCTTGACTCTTTAGATATGTAAAATATTTGAGAGTATTATGAGTTATTCTACTATTTTTCATGAGATTCTTTCTGATTTTTCAAAACGTCTATTCGTCTTCATAACTAGGGTTTCTTAACCCCTTTTTCAAAACGACTTTTCCTCTGATTTTAAGTGTTATTCTATAATATTTACTATGTTTTTCCTTTAACCTGATTAACTATGTTAAAACCCCTAATTTCTTGGCTTAGTTCTGGGTTCTGAGTATGTATATGTTGATTTGTTCGTTTGATTTGTATGCATGTCTGTTTCTCGCGAATATGTTCTGAATTTCTTGTGGTTTCTACCCCGTTATGCTCATTAGGGTTTCTAATTTTTCTTCTCCCGCCTATATTAGGTTTATTTTTTGTTTATTGACAGAAATTTGTGGTAATTTCCCCTAATCAGTACTATTTTCTAGTTGAATCCCTGATTTTCCGTGATTTCTACCCTATTGTGCTTATTAGGGTTTCTGATTTTGCTTCTCCCTGCTTATACTATGTTTATTCCGTTCATTTATAGAAGTTTGTAGTAATTTCCTTTAATCAGTACCATTTTTTTTAAATCCCTAATTTCCTGTAATCGATACCTTTTACTGATCTTCTGTGATTGATATTTTTACTGATTTCCGACCTCTAAGTTATTTTCTTACCTTATTATATGGTTGACTATACTGTTAAGTGAACCTTATGTTATTTCCTTAATTATAATCCTATGTACCTAGCCTTAATTTCATACTCTATACCTGTACCATGCTTGAATTATTTCCTTAGTTATATTCCATCCATGTATGATCTCCTTCCTTATTTGTTACATGTCTTTTACCGTTTAAAATTAACTCCCTTAATTAAGAGAGTACTTGCACTGATTATATTATAGTTGATTCTGAGTTCCATAATTACTATGTAATTGTGATTCTTACCTTATTTTACCTAGCCTTCAAACTACTATATATATGCACTCTCATTGACACACAGACACGAACGGCCATTAGTTCAAAACTCTCTCTCACACTAAAAGCTCTTCTGCTCTCTCTCTTTCTTGCTACTTGCTACTTGCCACTGCTACTAAATTAGCCGGCTACAATTCAAGGCTAATTATTGTACTCTCTTGCTCTTCACTTTGTGTTTACTCTCCTTACTGGTATGTTCTGATTTTGAATTCAAGTCCTTAAACCAATGTGTTTCCTACTGCTTCAGTTTATCATATTCCTAATCTGTTTCTATCTATGGTTTTGTTGTTCAACATGTAGTTGACCTATTTACATTATTGCTTCATCTAGCATGTTAGTTATCTCCTACCCCTCATAGGATCATTATACTTATGAATAAGTTACTCCATTTGTGGTGTTTTTCAAACTGACTATGTTCTGTCTATGCATGTTTGAATGTTCAACTGATTGATTCCTCTAGTTTCTGGTACAAACCTGTTTTTGTAAGCAATTTGTTATTTAGAACTGTTCTGATTATATGTTCAATTCTGTTTGATACCACTATGTCTTCTATTGTTTGTTCTAAAATTCATAATCTTATACTATGTTTACACCATTAGTTATCCCCAACCCCACTAGCTCCCTAAGCATTTCTGACTCTATGCAACCATTAGCATTTCTTAAACCTATGACCTATTTACTTGAAACTTCTATACTGCTTTCTGTTATGTGTTCACCATACATGTGCTACTTGTCCCTAATCCCCAACGACCCCTGTGTGAAGGTTTGAGTGGTGTTGAACCTATTTGGATCTGTGTTTGATCTGTTGTTTGTTTGGTTACACAACTCTTGTCAAACACTGTGTTTTACTAAACAACTCTCCTATTTTATAAAACTATTTCAACTGAGTCTCTTTCAAATACTGTTTTCTTATCAAACCTTCTCTAAACTATGTCAAGCCCTCTCACTCTATTCTTAGGTCCTTAAGTTTTGCCCCTCCAGTGTGTGACTACTTTGGGATTCTTATGAGATCCCTCTGAACCTTGATGCATTGGGGATGGCTCTTCCATACTGCACTTACTAAGTTCTAGTTATGAAATCTGGGTGTGAGCACTGCCCGGGATCCCTTAAGGTCCTTAGGGAACTCTGACACACCCGGACATGAGAAATGCTATGAAATACTTGGGCATTTGAGGCTATGAGAATCTGGGCCTGCTTCAGGCTACCTATAGTGTAACTTCTTCTTTTCCTTTATCTATTTATGTAATTAATTCAGCTGGTCTGTAATAATTATTTGTAAACGAATATTGGGGATGGCTAGTGAAATGGGGAGGGTAGCTATATATCTCTACCAATATCATTGGGATAGAAAAAATGTTATAGGATTTACCTTATTTATACTTGCATTAGAATCCCTACTTTAGGACCAATACATTCAAATCATGCCATGCACTAGATATCATGTTCTTAGGTTTCATGTATACTGCTTCAGCATCTCATTTGATACTAATACATATTTATGATCATAACTCAGAAATCCTGCTCTTAGGTTAATAAACAGCATTAATATAAGAGTTGTTACTCATATGCATTCAGAATCATGTCTTAACAATTATGTAACTCTTTTGTGCATTTAGAGATCATGCTTTAGGAATTGTGTTAATTTAAGAATCATAAAAGCTGTCGTTTCTGTGCATTTAGAAATCATTAGGTACTCTATTTGCATTTGCTTAGCCACGCCTAGTTAAACTACTAATTATGAAAGATGTAAAAACAGTCTCACATATGATCGTCTTGTTTCAAATAAAACTGGTAATAATCCTTGTAGTCTCATCATGCTTTAGGCAAAACAACTCTTGAACTACTAATGATTCTGCAACTATTATGCATGATCCCACGCCTAGGCAAGCCTTAGGTAACCAATCTGTATAAAACTGGAGAACTGTTCTCGTTTGTGTTTACTGCCTAACAACTTACTGGTTTAAAATCGGTAGGCAAATTGATCAGGACCCTACTGTCGAAGTTTGTAAAACAAAGTTGCATATTTCTTTGCATTGACATCCACTTAGATATCCTGTTTAGGTCTTTTCTCTAATAAAAATAGTTCTTGTTTGTGTTTGAGACGTGTTGCTTATGTGTATTATGTGTGGAGGTAAACTTGGGCCTCTTAACTGTTTCTCTCTATATTTATCTATTAAGTCCTACTTGTTCTTTCATGTCGCATAAAATTTTCTCCTTTTAAACACCATAGGGGTCTGTCTAGAACTGCCTATATTTAGAGGTCCCAAATTCCTCCAAGACCATTAAGAAAGGACAGGTAACAGCACGCTTAGAATTCACTAAATAAAACTCGCTTAATAACCGCTAAGGGGTGGGATAAAGGGTAGATATGGATATGATGACTAGTGTGATAATGCCACGTGTAGCCTCTTTTTGAGAAGTGATTACCGGGCATTGTACTGATGTGATCCCATAGGACAAACAACTTAGGACTCCCCTATCCCTTGCATATTGAGCTTAGATTGTAAATCTTTTTAAAACCTTATCACATATGTGTGCTTAGACTACGATCTTTTCAAACCTTTAGTTGTTTACATGTATATAATTTGACTTCATATTTGCTACTTTTTTAAATTCACAAAGATTGTTTGGCCGGTAACCACAGTTGTGGACTTTGAGGGGTACCTAACACCTTCCCCTTGAAGTAACTTCAAGCCCTTACCCAATCTCTGATTATTCAATTTGTGTTGTAAATGACCCTTAGTAGGTGCCCTAACGCACCTTAATTCATTAGGTGGCGACTCTTCAACTCCTTATATATCCCTTTCCCAAAAGGAAACGAGTTGTCCCAACAATGTTAAAGACCCTGACCGATCTGAAAGGAGAGGAAAAAAGGAGGCGCGACACCATTCATCTGGGAATGGAATCCAATCGGCAGGAATGACGTCTGAGGTCCTTACTCTAACAAACCGGCTCATCCATCCCCGACCTTTGTCTTCATCGATGCTCGCAAAGAACATCTTCACGGTCAATGTTGTAGCTTAATTAAGCCCCTTCGGAAGATACGGGGGCTATACAACTGTATCAAATGGTCGACGGTGAAGGTCATTAACTCGACCCGGTTGGAAAAGTATCGGAGCATATACACAATCCTCCAGAAAGAAGGATATATCGGACCAAGTTTCACTCGGTATTGACTGCAAAAATCAAGTATCACCGGGTCTATCAGCGGAAAGGAAGAAGTGTTTACGGGATCGAGGGTAAAAGGGTATGTGTAGACATTGAGGAAGCCAGTTTTGTGCGCGACTATACTCTCCTCATCTTTGGGGATCTCAACTTGCACTGCCTCCCCCCAGCAACAATCCGTTTTTACTCTCTCCACTTTGAATATTACGTTGATGTACCGAGACATGGGCTCGCACCGGCCCGGTGTGGAAGGAGGTCTATTGATGGTAAGGTCAGAAATTGTATCGCAATCACCAGGGATTCATTGTTCAATGCTCGATGGAATTTTGGCTTTGCCCTTGGACGGGCGTGCGGAAGAAGAGGTGCCCTCCTTTTGAGGTACCACCTTAGAAGTCTTAACCATAACTACAACGAAGTTTTTTAAGAGAAAAGACGAAGAAACATGAACATAAGGGAGATGAATGGAAAAGAGGTTGAAATATAACTCCAAAAGCCTGAAGATGGTTGTAAAAGTATAAATGGCAAGCGTTTGGGGAATTTATAGAAGCCGTTTGAGTATGGTTTGGGGAGCTAAAAGGTTGAACCAAACAGTTCATGGGCTTCTCGATAATCGTGTTGACAGTGACCTTCGTGCAGCCTTTGAGTCATGTCATTTAATGCTCTGACAGGCTGACGTCACAATGGGGATATCGAAGAGGCACGTGTTCAATACCGTTTCTTATCATTTTACTCTAAGAAACGCGGGGACTATCAGTATGCGGCTAAAATCAGAGAGACGAATTTTATGTTTAATATGGAATTTCATAGCCCATCGGTAGAAGGCTCCAGGTACAGCTCGAGGCCCGTCCCCGAGTGTTCCCTATGTTCGACCTCGGGGCAATGCAAATCGGCGACTGTCATGAGCAGATGGCACGTGGGCGAAGTTGACCAGGTCTGCAAAAGTAGTACAAGTCCGTACCGTGACATTAAGTAGATGTACCAGCTTCATATCTTTGTAATAAATGCTTATGTACTATGTTGGGATTCCCCCTCCTATATAAAGGGGACCTTTATCATTTTTTGCACACATGATATTCAATACAAGGAACAAGAACATTCTCTTCTCTCCAGCTTAAACATCCTCTATTGTCTCTTTACTGATTTATTACTTACATTTATTATATTTCATTGATTGTTCTTCATTTATTACTCATCATTGATCATAAATAGCCTCCTTAGAGGCCCATAAAACTGTTATAGATTCTTCGGACCTTCACTGTTAAGCATCGAGCCTCGACCTCGAGGACCCATCTCGGCCAGCTCGGAACCCGCGGCTTAAGGCAGTCTGGTTTGCCTATTTTCGATTTCACATCACTCTTATCTCGTTTCTTGTACTCACACTTAGCATACATTGATTAAACAACTAGTACTAAAATCGATCACATATTTTTAGAACCACATAATCAAATTTAATTGTAATTACCATTTTCAAGGTAAACACATTACTCGAAATATTAGAGTCTCGTGCAGTGGCACTACCCTCGCGACATAAAATTGGGCATGATTTTATAGTTATTACATACCAAGCTCACTATGTGTGTTTAAAATCTCCAATTGTACTTACTGACTATTTTCACATCTCCCCCTTAGACCAAATGTCTTACACTTGCGGATCCTTCTCTTTTGTTGGGATCCAAATAACTTTCCTTATTTCTGCAATTCTTTGCACTTTGTGTCAATGATGACTCATTTTCCAACATACTTCTAAGCAATCTCTCTTACTAGGAAAAACAAAATCACTTAAACAAACGGAAAGCTAATGAATTCATAACTATCATGCACACTCTTAAATATACAACTTTGATCATACTAACAATCTTGGGGGATACCCCTTTCAGATAATGCTCAAAGGCTATTCTCCTGTGGTTTACTCTCTTACTACCTAGCTGATTTTTCTTCTGTCACAGTACTTCGAGTTTAAACTTAAACACTTTGGGTTCTAACATGAATTCGGTGTTTCAAACTGTTACCCACTCACTAGTGATAACCTAACCAAGTAAAGCAAATTGGACCTCTACTAGCACTGCTAGAATTGCTAATTCATTGTTTCTATTCAAGACTTACTTACTAATTTTTTAATAACCAATTGCTAGAATCATGTTTTCTTGTTCTTCTTTGAATAACAAAAGTAAAGCATAAGGTTATTCCTAACTTCTCTCATTATTCGACCCTATTCTACGGTCGCACACTATCTTTCCTTTGTACTATGTACATGGATTACACTCAGGGAAATTTCATCTGTCTTAATCAAATATGGAATATCTAACCCCAAAAATTCCTATACACTTCAAAATCATATCAGACTATAAACGTTCGGGGTAAGCACTTAGTCACTTAACCTAAGGGGAACTGTCATATCCTTTATCTCACAATAATAGTTGCTTCTTATAGTAACTTGCTAACGTGGTACTTTCTAGTTATATGAATAAATTTGAATAACTTAAAATCTATCCCTAAAATTCAATATTGGCGGCTCTTGGTTCTCATTTCGTACATTATATTTCTTAGTCTAATACATGAGTCGTACGTAAAACACATCTTTGGTAATAACAAATGTTTATGACTCCTATTTATTTTTCCCTTAGGCTCTAGTATGTCCAAAACTATATTGATAAATCCTATGCCCGTTGCAACTAAATCCTCCAACATGAGGCTCCATTTCCAAGAATTAAATGAAGTTTTTCTGGGAGTTAAAACACATACGAATACATTACCATGTGCAAATGTATCCTCCAGAGTATGCCGTCATTTGATAAATCAGTTCCTCCACCATCCGGTGAGTCTTGGGTCTTAATCCGGACCTGAAACATTCAACGATTTCACTGTAATCACTGTGACTTGCATTTTCTATTAGCACCCATATGCATCACTGTATACTCACAAGTCTCCAGAATTTGGATACACTAAAAATTAGGGATCTGGTAACTAACAAATTGATCGTTGGCGTACTGAATAACCAGAAACCTGCCAACTGAGAGACTACATGACTGGTAACTGAGGTAAACTGATAACCATAAAATATGATAATTATTTTTGTACTTTCTGATAAGGTTATGCTCTAATATGTACAATTGTATCCAACTTGCAACATCCTCTCAAGTCTCATTTGTTACCGACCTATACTCCATAATTATACCCCAATAGGCGACCATATCCTCTAGGACCTTGGGTGTTTCTTGCATGTCTCTTGGGCATTCAATACGTATAGAATTCGATAGTAAGAGAAGATTACCTATTGCTCTAAGCTTCATGGCACGATCTAGAGTAGAAAGAACTTATACAATCATATATGTCTTGGTAGTTAACCGTTTATATGAGTGGTCGGCACACACATATAAAGGAAACTCCACTGGACATGGCTTCATAGACTCCCTAGGACTCTTGAACCTAGTGCTCTGATACCAAGCTTTGTCATGCCCCAAACCTAGGCCTGGAAATAACACGACACTCGGTGCCTAACTACATGTGATCGAGCGTACCAACCAGCTGGCTGAATCAACATGTTATATCAAAATATACTGAATGCGAAAGATAAAATAACACATGATAATATACTGAAACCCTGAATGATATCAATCAAATTGTGAAAACATTAATACAAGTCTAAAACATATTTGTAGTCAACATTGCTTAACATGAAAATCATATGGCTCTGTCTAACTGTTACTCTAGCCTATGAAGCCTCTAATGAAATATTGAAAACACCAATTGTTTGTAAATATTGGAAGACTCTAAAGTAATGAAAACGCCCCGAAAGAATTTGGGATCACCAAATAGATAGAACGAGAATCCAAGCGCTCTGAATCATTAACCTATAAATCATTACATGTATCGTGAGATGTAGGCCCCGAGCAAAAAGGGACATCAGTACATTTGAATTGCACTAGTATGTAAAGATATTGTAAGAAAGAATTATAAATGCTGAAACTGAAACTGAGCTGATAATTGAGAATTGATAATTGATAACTGATAATTGAACTGAACAAACGAAGTAAGGATATGAATACTCCATCTTCTGAATGAGGAACAACCTTTTTATCTAAATACTAAACTACAACCTCATGCCCAATATATTAGTGCACATATGTGGCCTCGGGCCCAATTATACATATACATAATTGCGGCCTCATGCCCAAAAATGCATAAAGCATAAACTGCGCCCTCAAGCCCAAAGATACATAAAGAAATAACTGCGGACTCAGGCCCAAATACATATGTTCAACATTCAATGATTTAAAATCAGGAACTGAGAATCATACTGCAATACATGATACTGAAATAATAAATCACACTAAGTTACGTAATGCTGAAATACAGAATAGGATTATACTGAGACATGTATTCTTGAACTGATTATGAACAGTGAAACTTCAACTGTTTATGACATGTTGAGTAAGCTATACTGAGACTCAGGGACATCAAACCCAAGTCTATATTGAATATGCACTGAGCTCACAATGTTCATCATGAAAGTCATGAATGAGTTATGAAGCTAGAGAACAGAAGTTCTGCAACTATTCAAGGAACTAGGCTTAACTATATTTTTGAGGCAATTAGTAACGTCGTAAAGGAATTGTATTATAGGGAGAATTATTAACATTCCCAAACATAGAGAGTTAGCCTCGCATACCTTTACTCTAGTCCTTTTAAGCATATCACATTGTTCGCCACCTCTTTTAATGATAATATATGTCAATATATATATCAAGAGGAACCAATATTAGCACTAATTCCATATTCACTTAGGCATTTTATCAAACACCTTATGGGAGTGAAGCCTCATAGCCCTTAGTAATTTTTTCTTCACCAAGTTTTCATTCTACTACTTCAAGGTGATTCTACAGTCCCAAATAGATGTAACTAACAATGTTTCTCATCACCCAAACGTTTACAACAATCATAAGTCAAAAATCCAAAACCCTAGCATAGTTTATATTGTTCTCTTTATCAAACTCATCAATTCAGAGCTATAAATGATTAGGGAGTAGGAGCATTACCTTTTCGAAGTTCACTCCTCTTGAATTCGAGTTCTAGGAAATCCTTTCTCAATAATGGTACCTCGATCGAATATCTAATGAGTGTAAGGATTTACCCATGTTAATAAGGTGTTGGGTAATTGAAATTAACTTAGAATCACCGTTAGAACTTACCTAGCATGATGGAGGGACCTTAAGGAAGTTTGGTTCTTGATAACTTCCCTTTCTAGAGTAGGTTTCCGTGTTTGGGGTGTGGGGAAACGAGGTAAGGGTTTTAAATAAGTGAACACGTCCCAAAATTAAGGAGGAAAATAAAAATAGCTCGGATAAGCATCGTTGGGGCGCCAAAATAAATGTGCAAGGCGCCATTAGAGGCGCCAAAATTACTGTGACTTGCACTGTCTGGGGCATTGAGGATGATGCCCTGGACAATTCCTTGCATTGTCTGTGGCACTAAGTTTTTATGACCTTGCATCGTCTATGGAACTGAGTTTTTATGGCCTTGCACTATCTTTGGTCGTGAGTATTTATGGCCTTGCACTATCTATACCCATGAGTTTTCATGGCCTTGCGCTGACTAAGGCTATAAGACGTTCTTCCTATAAACTTAGTCGATTCTATCAAATTTTATGCACCTCACTATCGATCTTGATTCCAAAACAACGGTTTCCGCCCATACTCATCCCGATAGGACTTCATACCTCTAGATGCATCTCTAGATACTCATCCCGATACTATCGAATTTTATACACCTCACTATCAGTCTTAATGCATCTACAACTAATCCTGATTTAGGGGTGTTACACAATTCTCCAAATAAAGTCACATCCTAAGGGGTATTCCCCCATGACCAGATTACGCAATATACTTAGCTCAAAAAAGTAAGATCAATACTCTAAGAACGTCTTTACCTTAGAAATCACCTCCAATAAGCTCGTATCTAGCTAAAAAAACTCAATAATGCCAAATAAAACTGTAGGAATCAATTTCATGCAATAAAGCTTCAATCTTTATTCAATTCAAAAAAGTCAATAAAAGTCAACCCATGCCAACATGGACAAAATCCGAGTGAAGGGGTAGATACCAACTACCCACAACCCTATGAGTCCAATATGTGATTAAATTCCAAAACTAAGTCTGTATCGACCTTCAAATCCCCAAAATTCATTCTCTTAAGTTAGAATGTTTTTTAAATTTTCTCCAAAATCTCATGATTAAAGTGTATAAATTCATGGGAATTCAAGATATATAGTCAAATCCATGTAAAAATTACTTACCCAAAAGTTAGTTATGAAAATCTCCTCAAAAGTCACCTCTTACCGTGCTATACATCTATAATAAACAATGAGCTAAACTCTCGAAAATAAAGAGTCTGCCAGTGATTCCACAACTGCAAACAAAAGTCGCATTTGCAACACCGCTTTTGTTGTACCAAGTGCATCTCCGTACCTCACAAAAGATTTCAACCTTTTGCATCTTCGGTCCATACGTGGCGTCTGTGACTCTAAAGATGTGGCCAATCCTTCCTCGGGTGCACACCTCTTCCAAGACTACCAATCTTCGCATACGTGCTCCCATCTCAGTAGGTGCGCCTTTGCACCTGCACCACCTCTTCACAGAAGCAAAAACTCTCAGATCACCTCAACTCCGCAGATGCGATAAACCAGTCCCACCTGCGACCTTGCACATGTGCAAAAACTTCTGTATTTGCGATACACCAAAACTGCTAAACCATTATCAAATGGTTAGAGACCAATCTGAAACACACTCGAACATCCTGGGACCCCATCTAACAATACAGAAAGGTCATAATACCTTATCCTAACCTATCCAAAAACTCAACACCGCTACTAACATCAAAAGCAAGAATCAAGGATCACGAAAAATATCTGAAGTTCCAAACTTTCGAACTTCCACAAACATGTCTGAACCATGACTATACTTTTTGGATTCCACCAAACTTCGCACACAAGTTCCAATCAACAAAGTAAACCTATACGAAGTCCCAGAACACCCATCGGAACCAGATAACCCAAAAGTCAACTCCGGTCAAACCTATGAATTCTCCAAACCTTTCAATTGCTAATTTTGGCAAATAGAATTAAAATCCTCTAGGAACCCCCAAATCCAAATCAAAACATATGCTTTCCAAAATCGCCATACGAACCAATTGGAACCATCATATCAGCAATCTGAGATCGTCTACTCAAAAGTGAAACCTTAGTCAACTCTTAACTACTTAAGCTTCCAAAATGAGACTAAGGGACTCCAACCATTCTCAAACCTTCACGAAGCCAAGCTAACCAATCTTGCATGTTACAAAACAACAAATAGACATATGAGAAGAATCAAATAGGGGAACGGGCTCAAATATATTAAATGATCGATTGAGTCGTTACAATCTCCAAGTGAGATAGTAACAGAACTTTTACCTTGTTTGTATACTCCAAAATATTTTTTAGCCATCAACATGTCATTAACATATAATAACATAACTATGAAGTTGTTCTCATTTTTTAAATATAAACACAATGTTCCCTTATGAATTATCGTAGGTCTATTACAAGTGACCACACTAAGAATACGTATGTACCACTACTTTGAAGATAATTTAAAGACATAACAAGACTACAAAGGTCTACAAACCGTATGTTTTTGGCATTTTGGATGAAACCTTTAAATTGTTCCACAAAATTCTTCACTTAGTTCTACATTGAGAAAGGCATACTTTTCATCTGTTTGATGCAATTTTAGGACCAAGCCAGCAACAATAGCTAGAATAGACAAATAGAGGTGATTCCACATAACAGGTGATAATGTCTCGTTATAGTCATTCACTTCATGTATTGTTGTGATAACCCAAAAGGTCATCTTATGTGTTAGAACTCGATTATGTGCCCGTTAGCCTTAAAAATCTCATTTTTACCCTCCTCGATTTGTGTGTGCAGTCCCAGCGTATTTCAGAAAACTTTATGTTGAAAGTTGATGAAAATAATAAATTTTGCCTTAAAAATAAATTTTAATTGACTTCGGTCAGCTTTTTGACCTAGATCTATGTTTTGACGGTCCCGGTGGGTTCGTATTGAAATATGGGACCTGGGTGTATGCTCGGAATCGAATTCTGAGGTCCCTAGCTCGAGATATGAATTTTTGTGGAAAATTTAAAAGTCTGAAAATTAAATGGTTTTAAGAATCTGTTAATGTATGGCATTTTTTATACCGGGCCCGTATTTTGGTTCTGGAGCCTGGTACAGGTTCAATATAGTATTTATGATTTGTCCATGAAGTTTGGTGAGAAACGGAGTCAGTTTGACGTGATTCGGACATTCGGTTGTGAAAATAGAGATTTTGAAGTTTTCTTGAAAATTTCATTCAATTGGTGCTAAATTCGTAGTTATAGATGTTATTTTGGAGATTTGATCACGCGAGCAAATCCGTATGATATTTTTAGACTTGTGTGCATGTTCAGTTTGGAGCCCCGTGGGCTCGGGTGAGTTTCGCATAGGCTACGGGATGTTTGGACTTAGGAAATTTTGGTGTGAAATTGCTGAACTTGGTGTCTGGTGCATTGTACTTCGCATGATTTTCTTGATAAGGGCTTCATGAGATCTAGTGTCTTGCCCTGGGGTGCACTGGTTTTGTTTGTGAAGAAGAAGGATGGGTCTATGAGGATGTGTATAGATTATCGGCAGTTGAACAAAGTCACCATTAAGAACAAGTATTCGTTGCTGAGGATTGATGATTATTTTATCTGCTTCAGGGTGCCAAGGTGTTTTCGAAGATTGATTTGAGATCTGACTACCATCAGCTGAGGATTAGGGCATCTGATGTCCCTAAGATAGCTTTTCGGACGCGGTATGGGCATTTTGCGTTTCTGGTGATGTCTTTTGGGTTGACCAATGCCCCAGCAGCCAGTTGTATGCTAAATTTTCAAAGTGCGAGTTTTGGTTGGATTCAGTCACTTTCTTAGGCCACGTTGTATCAGCAGAGGGTATTTAGGTAGATCCTACGAAGATTGAGGTAGTTCAGAACTGGCCAAGACCCAATTCAGCCACAGAGATCAGGAGCTTCTTGGGTGTGGCGGATTATTACCATCGATTTGTGGAGGGGTTTTCATCTATAGCAGCCCTGATGACTAGGTTGACCCGGAAGGGTGCCCCGTTCAGATGGTCAGACGAGTGTGAGGCGAGCTTTCAGAAGCTCAAGGAAGCTTTGACTACACCACCGGTGTTAGTCTTACCATCAAGTTCAGGATCTTACATGGTATATTGTGATGCCTCCCGTGTTGGGCTCGGAGCAGTATTGATGCAGGAGGGCAGGGTAATTGCATATGCGTCTCAGTAGTTGAAGGTTCATGAGAAGAATAACCATGTCCATAATTTAGAGTTGGCAGTCATTGTTCATGCGCTGAAGATTTCGAGGCACTATCTTTATGGCCTGTCGTGTGAATTTTTCTCGGATCATCACAACCTTCAGTATTTGTTTAAGAAAAAGGAACTCAATTTGAGGTAGAGGAGGTTGTTAGAGATATGGAAACACTATGATATCACCATCTTGTACCATCATGGGAAGGCCAATGTGGTGGCCGACGCATTGAGTAGGAAGGTAGCGAGTAAGGGCAGCCTTGCGTTCATTCCAGTCGGTGAGAGGCCGCTAGCATCCAATGATCAGACTTTGGCCAATCAGTTGGTGAGGTTGGAACCACTATTGATATATACTTACTTTTACACATATATACTTCTTTATTTATAATTATTTGCATATTCTCTTGATTATCAATTACCCGAATTCTTCTTAAAATAGCTTTGGCAAAGAATCTAATTCTTTGGTTAAACAAATTGGTTCCGCTACCGGGAATCTGATAATATTTGTTTATTCAAACAACATTCTGTGAATTATGTCGAACGCCAATGACAACAACCAACAGATATGTAAAGACCTGTAAAATCCTTAACCAAAACAGCTCTCGATTAGATCCCTACGTCAATATATCTATAGGAAAATGATGCCCGCTTAGACGCCCGATTAGATCCCTATATCTACGTCAATATATCTGTAGGATTGAAAAGTACTCTGCGGACTTAGAGGAAAATTTTCGTGAAAGGATGTAGATCTGCGGTCCACTATGCGGTCGCATATCAGGTATGCGAACCGCATAATGGCCGCATAGCTGGACAGTCCGTTGTCCATTTTGAGAGCAACTGTGCGGCCCAAAATGCGATCGCATTTCGTGTATGCGGGCCACATAGTTCGTCGCATATTTACACTCGAGTTTTGCGGAGGGAGTTATGCGATGCACTATGAGATCGCATAATAGGTATGCAGACCGCATATTTGCCGCATACCTTGGCAGTTTCCTTTCCTTTTTGCCCAGTTGAAGACTAGTTATGCGCTAGGTTTGCGGACCGCATAATCGGAATGCGATCGCATTCTGGACTGCAAACCTGCATCGGGGCTCCTATTTCCTAAATTTTTCAAACCCGACCCCCAGCCTAATATAACACCCATCCCTCATAATTTTAGCTATTTTCTGATAAAATAGAGAGAGGAGAGAGTGGGTTCTAGTGAGAGAGAGTCCCAACTTCATAAATTTGATCCACCATCACTACTCATGCCTGGAATTAATCGAGTAGGGCACCATTTTCTTCACTACAAGAGGTAAGTTCCTACCCCATCAACCTTAATTTTCAGATTCTTGTTAAAATAAAACATAGTTAGGTGAGTTCATGAAGACGGGGGTAGGAATCTTGCATGCATGTAACCAACTAGTCATAATCTAGTAAAGGGAAATGGGTTAGAGTAATCTTTTACTAAAAAGAGGCCATTTAATCAAAAGGAACACCTAGTGGTTGATAGAATGCTCAAGTGAGCTCAAGACATGATCGTCATTCCTAATTCTAAGTTCAATTGTCCCACATTGTGAACTAGATTGAAAGTTCTAGAAGGTCCGATGAATTGTGGTAGAAATCTAAGGAAAAATCCCAAGTCGAGGTATATTTGGCTAACTCTAATCTTCATAGGATAAACCCATTGGTGTTCACTTTCCGGGTATGATTCTCTTGTTTGATTCTCTATGGAATTTATGTGCCTTATGTGCCAAATTGGGAAATTCTTGCTACTATGCCATTTCATGTTACTACCATGTCGTTATGCTATTTGAGTGTATGAATTGTGATCATTATGTTCTTTCTTTTACTATGTGTGAAATCCTCTTATGTGATGGTGTGGAAGATGTGAAAGATTGTAATGATATGAAATACGAATCAAGAGATTGAATTGATATGAAACATGAAATGAAAGGTTTGAATGATATGAAATATGAAACAAAGGATTGTGATGATATGAAAGATGAATCAAAGAGTGAAATGATATGTAATGTGAATCAAAATATGGAAAAGGATAAAAGTGAACTAAAAGATCAACGAAATGACGGGGATTGTCCTAGGGTGAGATGGCCTATCCGATCGGGCCGGGATCGGACTCCATGCCGTACACATGGAGACATGAAATTGAGATATGATGTTGAGTCCGTCGGTGAGAGACCAAATCCAGCCGGTGGGATACCGGACTCTGTGTGAACATACCACGGTGATGATATGAGTTATGATATTGTTGAGGGCCTCACCTAGGATGGCTTAGCCGGTCGGGCCGAGACTGGACTCCGTGTGAAAATGATACGGTGGTTCGATAATAATAATAATAACATTTGAACTTAAATGATCATTAACCAAAAGATGGCAAAACGGGATAAAAAAAACGGTGACTCTTATTTGTGTTTTCCCCTACTTCGGTGAATTATTATATGATGTCTCTATTTGTATCATTGTCTGTTGATGTTTATCTTGTCTAGAGTAGGTTTGTTCATACATACTAGTACTATTCAATGGTACTAACGTCCCTTTTGTCGGGGGCGCTACATCTTTTAAATGGAAGTAAGTGGTTCTGTAACAGGTAGCGCCGACCGTCGATAGTGGTGCTTTCTCCTTCTCCCTTTAGCAGTTCTGGTGAGCCCCATTTCCTCCCAGAGTCATGTGTATTTACATGTTGATTTCTTTTGTATATGTTGTCCCTTTTGAGGTATAGTCGGGGCCTTGTCGCCGACAGGTCTATGTATAATTCTCAGAACTCTTAGAGGATTTGTATACACTATGTGGGTTGTATATAATATTTTGGGTAGTTGTTGGGTTTCTCGTAACCATGATTTCGTATTGTGAATATGTAACTAGTATGTATGTTTTGAAAGATCTAACATTGATAACGGTAAAAGAGGAAAGTGGACTTAATGTTATGAAATTATGCTTTTGATTTGTCTCTTGCTAATTCATGTAATTGATATATACTATAAACACGGGAAAGCAACGAGTCGAGTAGGAAAGGCTAACCAGGCTTGCTTGACCGGGTTCACTCGGTTAGGCGCCGGTCCCGTCCCTCGGTCTTGGGCCGTGACAAGAGAATTGGAACTCCAGTTCCATTACCTTCAGGATCCCCACGAGGTTCAAGGGATCAATCTCCAGAGAGATCTACGACTCAAAACAATAATAACAATGGAAACGAACAAACAGGAGAACAAGACCCTGTAAGACAAATGGTTGGTGAATATGTGACTCAAGCCTTACAAGCTTTCATGAGGGGACTACCAGCTGTATCACCTACACCTCCTCCTAACAACATCGCAACTGTGGAAAATCCACAATCCGGATTAGCGAACTCAGGAAGTAGAGGCACTCCAAATGACTCCCTTGAAGATAGACCAGGTATGTCCAATAATCCAGAATTACAATCTTTATTACTAACCTTGTAGAAACAGGTGAAGGAACAAAACGATCGGATCAAACAAATTCCTGGAGTACCACCTGTCATCAAGGGCATTGACGTTGATAGATATTCTCAACAACCTTGGAATCCAAGTGCTGCACCCTTGCCTATTCCCAAGAAATTCAAAATGCCCGATATTCCCAAGTACGATGGGACAAGCGATCCACGTGATCATGTAACCGCTTTTACTACAGGAGTAAAAGGCAACGATCTGACTAAACAAGAAATTGAATCATTACTGGTCAAGAAGTTCGGAGAGACACTCACCAAAGGAGCACTAACATGGTATTCTCTTCTACCCGAAAATTCTATAGACTCTTTTGTTGAGCTTGCAGATTCTTTTATAAAAGCACATTCCGGTGCACAAAAAGTCAAAAAAACAATGGAAGACATATTCAAAATAAAACAAGGAGACGCAGAGTTGCTCCGTGAGTTCGTAGACAGGTTTCGACGAGATAGAATGTTGCTACCAAGGGTACATGACAATTGGGCAGCAATGGCATTTGCAAGCAATTTAAATGATAAAAGCTCAGAAGCCACGAGAATACACAAGGAAAGCTTGAGAGAATTCCCAGCCACGACATGGAACGATGTCTATAACAGGTACATCACCAAGTTACTAATAGAAGAAGACACCATTGCTCAATCAAGAGCTGAAGATCAAACCAGTTCTAGACGCTCTGAACCAGAAAAGAGAATAGGTAAGGACAGGTACGATACATATATGGGATCTTCTGGATGCGAAACTCATTCCAAGTTTGAAAACACACGATCAGAATATAGACCATCAAATAGAGATATGAGCTCATCCTCATCAAGATCCAGAAAGGATCGGGATGAACGAAATTGAGGTAATGCAAGACTTGGAGACTACAACTTCAATGTAAGTACTTCTGAATTAATTATAGTACTAAGAAACATGGGCGATAAAGTTCGATGGCCCAAAGAAATGAGATCGAATCCAAATAAAAGGAATCCAGACTTCTTGTGCGAATTCCATAACGATCATGGACACAGAACATCAGATTGCAGGTTATTGCAAGGTGAGGTGGAATAGTTATTAAAACAGATCTATCTAATAGAGTTGTTTAGTGAAAAAGGTAAACATGCATACATGAAGAACAGAGAAGAGCCCCCAAAGCCACCGTCTCCGAAGAGAACGGTAAATGTGATACACGGAGGAGAAGAGGTAAACGGAGTAGTTTGCAAAAGAACAACCAAATTCACTATTACACACGGGAAGCGGGTTCGTGAAACCATGGAAGCAGACAATATATCATTCGACGACGCAAATGTCAACGGGTTGTTTCTTCCTCATAACGACGCACCGGTAATATCCCTTCTTATACATGACACTAACGTAAAAAGAGTGTTGATTGATCCAGGTCGCTCAGTCAAAATCATTTTATTGAGAGTTGTGGAAGAAATGCTAATGGTGGATCGAGTAATCCCAAAAGCACAAGCCTTATCTGGGTTTGACAACTCTACAATCATAACAAAAGGAGAAATTGAGCTTAGTACCTATGCGGAAGGAGTAATCAAAAATACAAAATTCCAAGTCATTGATACACGAGAACTCTCAATTGAGCAGATCGTGATCAAAATTGACTCTCAACTAGTGGTAAACCAGATGCAGGGGACTTATACCGCTAGAGAAGCCCGGATGCAGCAATATCTGGAAAAGGCACGACACCTAGTGAGACAATTCCAGTCATGGAAGGTTATTCAAATACCCAGGGAGGAAAATCAGAAGCGGATGCATTGGCTAACCTCGCAGCAGGTACCGACGTAACGAATAAAGACAATGCGATTGTGATACACTTATTTCATCCAGCAATCGACCAGGACAAAAATGAGGTAATATTTAACAATTTAACCTGGGATTGGAGAAACGAAATTGTAAACTTTTTGCAGAATGGTACCGCACCTGAAGATAAAAATGCAACTCAAGCACTTTGACAGAAATTTGCACGTTACTGCCTAGTTCGTGATGCTTTGTACCGCAAAATATTCGGAGGTCCCTTAGCAAAGTGCCTTGGACCCAATCAAACAAAGTACGTGATGAAAGAAGTACACGAGGGACACTGCGAAAACCACGCAGGAGCTAGGTCCTTAGTCAAAACCCTAATCAGAGCAGGGTACTATTGGCCTAAAATGGAAGAAGACGCGGAAAAGTTCGTAGCTAAATGTGACAAATGTCAACGATTTTCTAACAATATGCATCGACCAGTAGAGTTACTCCACCCAGTGGTGTCACCATGGCCATTCATGAAATGGGGCATGTACATAGTGGGACCTCTTCCCCCAGCTAAAAGAAAGGTATGGTTCTTACTTGTGTTAACAGATTATTTCACAAAATGGGTGGAGGCAGACACTTTTAAACAGGTGCGAGAAAAAGAAGTGAAAAGCTTCATATGGCGACACATATAATGCCGCTTTGGAATACCAAAGGATATCGTATGTGACAATGGCCCGCAGTTCATAGGCTCACAAATCACAGAATTCTTCGAAAGCTGGAAAATCAAACAAATTCACTGTCAACAACTTAAAGAAACGGTTGGAAAAGCCAAGGGAAACTGGCCTGACGAGCTACCTGCAGTACTATGGGCCTACAGAACTACCACCAAAACAGCCACGGGAGAAACTCCATGCGCGCTTGTTTATGGTTCATAAGATTTAATACAGGTGGAAATCGTCGAACCAAGCACGAGGTTCACAACACCAACAGAAGAAACGAACAACGACGAGTTGAGGACAAACCTGGATCTGCTCGAGGAAAGGAAAGAAGCTGCATTAATACGTATGGCAGCCCAAAAACAAATTATGGAGTGGTATTACAACAGAAAAGCTCACCTCAGATATTTCAAAATTGGGGAGTTCGTTCTTAAGAAAGTCTTCCAATCGACAATGGAAGCCGGTGCAGGAAAACTAAATCTAAATTGGGAAGGACCTTACAAAGTCCGTGGCATTGCTGGAAAAGGAGCTTATGAGCTGGAGACTATGGACGGCAGAATCTTACCAACCAGTTGGAATGCTGTTCATTTGAAGAAGTATTACTTCTAAGTAAAAGGAATACCCCTGGTCAGGTATCATTACGTTCGATTTTACTTTTGTATAGTTCAAATTATACTAACCATTTTAGATGATAGGCAGAAAGCTAACCCATCACCAGATGATGATATTAGACCTGCATAGACACGAGGAAGTAACTGAATTCCCGATCTAGGGTTACAACTTTTTGATGGACGTTTTTAAGGGTTAAGCAGTCATCATCTAAACCATATACCTTCGAGTCCCGTATGTTTTTCCTTTTCAGGAAAAGGGCCACAAGGAAGGAATAGTCAAGTGCTCGAGATTTCATTCTTCAAAGCTCAAACACTTGGGGGACTATACAGTATGGAAGGCAAAGAAGAAGCAAAGAAGACTATCAGAAAAGTCAAAGCTCAAGCCTGAAGATCCATCTTCCCAACAAGTTAAGTATTATGAGCAAAGTCAAAGAGCTAAAGACGAAAACACAAAGCCTGATTCGGAAACCTTCAAAAACAAATATATTCGTAAATGTAAACGAATGTTTAGGCTAAAGGTAGAATACTAGTTACGGGTAAAAATGCACATCCTTGTACTTATTCAAAAACTGTTGTAAATGAAAACAGTTATGGATAAAAAAGCATTATCCTTGTACTTATTCAAAAAACTGTTGTGAATAAAAACAGTTACGGATGAAAAAGCATAACCCTTGTATTTATTCAAAAACTGTTGCAAATGAAAACAGTTACGGGTACAAATCCATACCCTCGTATTTATACCAAATTTGTTGCAAGAAAAACATTTGCAAAAGGAGTTATAGACGATACTCAAACACATGTAAAATGTTACGAAAGCTCGAAACAATACACAGACTTTCTTCAAAACATGGTTAAGAAAAACATGTGAAATTCATATATCTCTTTTTTACATTTACACCATTATGAAGTTGAGACGTCTTCTTCATTAAGTGTCGATAAAAAGGGCCCTCTTTTATAAATCGTTCCTGTTACGAAAAGGTACGATAAATCTAAGCATTTTTTTAATGCAAAGTCAAAAACTAAGAGGTAAACCAAAAACCTCAAAAAGAAAGCATGCAAAGAATTAAGAGAAACAAAAACTCAAAGAAATCAAAAGTCGTGCTAATATTAAAATTGATATATTACGACAAAAAACTAAGTATTAACTTAGTCTAAGTCGGATTTGTTTGTACAAAAGCTGCCCCTAAGTTTTCAGTTGGGGACTTACAAAGGACCAAACTTTACCCCCAATGAGACCGGGGGTAACCACCAATTGTTCCAAATAAAAAAAAAGGGATCAAATTTCTTAAACTCTTTCACTAGATAGGGGATTGTCTTTTCTGGCAGAAGGAGCGGCTTGAGATGGCGAGACATGAGCAGCAGGGACCTCAGCTTCAGGTTAAGAGAAATTTTGACTTTGCTGAGACTTTTCAATCGTCTCTCTGGTTTTAATAATTTTGACTTCCACGGAAAAAATTTCTTGGCCCATTTCCTTCAATGTGTCAAGACGGGCATTCAAATAAGCCCAAATAATATTGACAGCTACTTTGTCCTCAAGAGCCTCGTAATTTTTCTCCCATTGTTCAGCTTCATCTCTTAGCTCATCTCTCTCGGCCACGGCAACATCATGAGAAGCTTGTAAAGGAGCGAGGGATCTTTCCAGAAACTGGACCTTCTCTGAAGAGTTACGGAGGTCTTCTTGGGTTTGGGTGAGCAATTGAACAAGTTCACCAGAATATGCCTCCTTTTGGTCCAACAAAGCCTTCAGGCTCCTAATCTCTTCTGTGGCACGGGAAAGCTGCTCCGCAAAGGAAGATTCCAAGATATTGTTGTCCTTGCCAGCCTGGTTCGAAGACGCCTTCTCTATTGCTAGTTCTGCTGCAATAACCCTGATCTGTTGTTCCAAGGTTCACTTCTCCTCCATTGCCTCCATATCAAGATGTAGACTCTTGTACTGGTCCTTCCAATTATCAGCCTCAGTATGGAAGTCATTTGCTAATTGATCCATTTGAACGACTCTCTTCATTAACTTTGTGCCTATAAGGTTGATCTATATAAAAAGATAAATTATATACGGTAAGAATATATATATAAATGCATATGAAGGAAGAGCAAGGTTTACCTTTAAGGACGAGTGCACAATCCCGTTCATCCAAGTTAAGGAGTTGTGGCTTTCCAGCTTAGACTTCTTAGCCGGGCCTATCAATGTCTTTAACCATACATCAGCCTGGCCCGACTTTTTCAAGAGGCTGCCCACTGCAGGAACCTCTATTGTGACTTGCTTCATCACCCTCTACTGGAAGACCCTACTTCAACAGTAGAAAGCACATAAGTGGGGGCGGGTGAAGGAGCTACGGGCAGAGTAGGCTGAGGAGCAAAAACACCAATGGGAGCAGAAACAACAATGGGAGAAATAAACGAAAACTCTGCAAAATTAGGAGGTGAGAAAATAGCAAGAGGGGCTTCATCAGAAATGGTACCAAAACCTTGTTGGAACAGGTGATCAATGGACTCACGAACAGGAAGGGGATTTGAATCTTCGGGAGCAAAAAGTTTTGATTCAGGCACGGGAGGATCAGCAACGGGCGCAAATTCATCATCAGAGACGACCCTCCTCCTGCGTGACCTATGGACCAGCGAACCCTCCTCATGTTCCTCTTCATACTCTAAAGTCCTGGACCTGTTTGCCTTCATTTTCGACTAGGAAGAGCCAATAATGATCTCATGAGCCTTAGCTAGGGACAACTTTGAAGCGGACACAGCCGCAGCAGAAATACCACGAGCAGGAAACCCTACCAAATGAAAGGGATCAGATAAAGCTCAAAAAGGGAAGAAGTAAAAAAAACCTCACTTACCATGGGTTTTCACCTTCCAACAAAACCTTGAAGAGAGGTACTTCCATGAACGTTCTTCTAAAGGAGCGATTAACAAAAGTTTTTCTACCCAATCACGAAAACTGGAAACATTCTCAACGGTTCCCATGGTTGCTGCAAAAGAAAAAGAAGCAGTTACGGTACTGACAGTTTATCAAAAGCAAAGAAAAGGAAAGTGAGCAAAATTGTACTCACGTGCAAAGTTCTACTTCTCAGGGAAGGGGAGATTTTCTTCACCTACTAAACCGGCAGTAGGGACAACAACATAGCGGACATACCACCCTCTATCATTGTCATCATCTGGAGTAACTAACACCCTTTTACTCCTAGCCGCAAGAGTAAACACTCCTTGGCGCAACATCATCGGATAATAGAGGTGAATAAGATGATGAAAAGTAAAGGGTATGGAAGCTAAATTGGTCAAATACCTAAGGCAAACAACTACTCACCAAACAGGAGGACTGACTTGTCCCAAGCAAACTTTGAAGGATCGACAAAACTCAATGATAATAGGGTCGATGGGAGGCTTGAATCCTAATGTGAAGGGATAAGTATAAAAATAAGAATACCCAGACCTATAAGAGGTTATTCTTTGGTTATCGTTAGGAACTACAACAGGAAAATCAGGCTTCCAACAACAATCCTTGCGCACGAGTGATACTAGACCCTCTGTTATTTGGGTAGGATAAAGGTCAGCACTATCATGTGATGACATGAAAGAAAGCTGCTCACTCATGTCCTGACTATCCTTGGAAAAAGAAAACTTGGCAGGAACTATCTCATCGACTCTCGACTCACGAAGTGGTTCATTATGTTCTCTACTCTTTGATGAAGATCTAGAAGCCCTGGCCCTTGAAGAAGACGAAGAAATATTAGACTTAGAAGATGGAGTAGGAGTAGAATAAGAAGAAGAACCCCTGGAAGGGGTAGAATTTAAGCTTCTAAGTCTACCGCCCCTCCTACTCCGTGTTGGAGCAGAAGAAGGAGTCAATTCGTCTACAATGATGATCTTTTTAGATTGCTTGTTTGAAGAAGACATGGTTGTAAGAATAATGAATTTACAAATAAAGAAAGAAGGTTAGAAGTTTTTCGTGAAAGTAAATAAAGGAAAAGGGGTATTTATACTCGAAGGCAACCGTCAAAAAATGGAAAAAACAGTGATGTGAATGTCATAATTGAAGTTGTCACTTCGTGACTGATGCATCCGCAAAAAGCCCTAAAAGGCGCTGAATAATTGCAGAACGAATTTGAGAATGCCACATGGCACGGGCATTAAATGGAAGTGTCAAGCGACGTATACGTTCGGGGACAGATGCAATGGTACGAGTAAAGCGGCGGCAAAGTATTCCCGCCATAAATGAGTATCCACTTACCAAATATTTAATCGATAAATAAATGGTAAGTGGGGGGACTGTCTGTATTGGTAAAAATGGGCTTCACATGTGTATTAATTATGACATGTGGAGCAGTGAAAACACGACAACTGGACGAGACTTTATGAAGAGGTACGAGACAAAAAGGAAAAAAACAGCATACCCACGAGGTAATCAGATACGGGAATCTCAATCTAATTGAGGAGATGAATAGACACAGTCAGAATGAATCAAGGCGGAATAAAGGGCAGATTCGAGGATCTTCAATCAATGAGCCAAACATTACATAATCTTCATGTAACAGTTATGATTAACCATTGTAATGTTACATTAATGCCATTATTAGTCATTAATGCTCAATCACTGAAAAGAGTAGACGTTATATTAAGAAATTCCCTATTTAAGGGAGTAAAATATAGTTTGTAAGGACACGTTCGAAACACTATTTAAATATACTTACTTTTACGCATATTTATTGCTTTATTTACAATTATTTGCATATTCTCTTGATTATAAGTAACCCGAGTTCTTCTTAAAATAGCTTTGGCAAAGAATCTAATTCTTTGGTTAAACAAGTACAGCGTGAGTTGGATACGCGGGTTGAGTTGAGCACAACATTTCATCCTCACACGGACGGGCAGTCCAAGCGTACTATTCAGATCTTGGAGGATATGCTTCGCGCTTGTGTTATAGACTTCAGAGGATCGTGGGATCAGTTCTTGCCCCTTGCAGAGTTCACCTACAACAATAGCTACCAATCAAGCATTCATATGGCTCCATATGAGGCATTATATGGTAGACCGTGTCGGTCTCCAGTTGGGTGGTTTGAGTCGGGGGAGGCTCGGTTGTTGGGTATGGATTTAGTATAGGAGTCCTTGGACAAGGTCAAGATTATACAAGATCAACTTCGCACAGATCAATCCAAACAAAATAGTTATGCCGACCGTAGAGTTCGTGATGTGGTATTCATGGTCGGGGAGAGAGTGTTGCTGCGGATGTCACCCATGAAGGGTGTTATGAGGTTTGGGAAGAAGGGCAAGTTGAGCCCTCGATATATCGAGCCTTTTGATATTCTCGAGAGAGTGGAGACGTGGCCTATAGACTTGTGTTGCCTCCGGGGTTATCAACAGTTCACCCAGTGTTCCATGTGTCCATGCTCCGGAAGTATCATGATGACCCATCCTGCGTGTTAGATTTCAGCTCTATCCAGTTGGACAAGGATTTGACTTATGAGGAGGAGTTGTTGGCTATTCTAGCCCGACAGGTTTGTTAGTTGAGATCCAAGAGTTATCCTTCAGTTCAAATACAGTGGAGAGGTCAGCCCGCTGAGGCAGCTACTTGGGAGTCTGAGTCGGACATACGGAGTAGATATCCCCACCTATTCACCAGTTCAGGTACTTTTCTATGTTTGTTCGAGGACGAACGATTGTTTTAGAGGTGGAGAATGTGATTACCCAAAAGGTCATCATATGTGTTAGAACTTGATTATGCGCTCTTTAGCCTTAAAGATCTCATTTTTTACCCTCCTACATTTACGTGTGCAGGCCGGGCGTGTTTCCGAAAAGCTTTGTTGAAAGTAGATGAAAATAATATTTTTTGCCTTAAAATTTGATTTTAGTTGACTTCGGTCAGCGTTTTGAGTAAACGGACTCGCACCCGTGTTTTGACGGTCTCAAAAATTCATATCTCGAGCTAGGGACCTTGGAATTCGATTCTGGGCATACGCCCAGGTCCCATATTTCAATACGGATCCCCCGGAGTAATTTTTGTGGAAAAACTAAAAGTCTGAAAATTAAATTAAGAATTTGTTAATGTTTAGCATTTTTATACCGGGCCCGTATTTTGGTTTCGGATCCTGGTACAGGTTCAATATAGTTTATATGATCTTTCCATGAAGTTTGGTGAGAAATGGAGTCAGTTTGACATGATTCGGACATTCGGTTGTGAAAATAGAGGTTTTGAAGTTTTCTTAAAAATTTCATTCAATTTGGTGCTAAATTCATAGTTATAGGTGTTATTTTGGAAATTTGATCACGCGAGCAAGTCTGTATGATATTTTTAGACTTGTGTGCATGTTCAATTTGGAGCCCCGGGGGCTCGGGAGAGTTTCGGATATGCTACGGGATGTTTGAACTTAGGAAAATCTCGTGTGAAATTGTTGAACCTAGTCCTAAACCTTGTTCTTTCATGGTAGAAATTAGGAATTTTGGAAGAATTGGGATTTTTTTGCAAATTGGGGATTTAGACCTCGATTTGGTGTCGAATGCCGAAACTAATTACATATTCGGGCTTGGGGGTGAATGGGTTTTGGTCCGAACCTCGAGTTTTGACCAAGCAAGCCAGAGGTCGATTTTGGAGCAGTGAATGGAATGTGGATCGAGGTAAGTGTTTTGTCTAACCTTGACTTGAGGGTTTAGAAATCTTTGCCTTATTTGCTATGTGAAAAATCATGTGAGCGGCGTATACGTGAGGTGACGAGTACCTATGCTCCGCCAAATTATCTGTTTTTGCATGTTTCTTTCCGTTCTCTTTATATTGTTTCTTCCCTGCTTTAATTGTTACATGTATACTTGTAGTTCCATGCCTAATTGCTACATGTTAGATATTGTGCTCCTCTTGTTGAAGATATTTGTTATCCCGTAGAATCATTGTTCACCGCTATTTTCTTTAGTTGTTCTTATTGGAATTTTGTGATATCCTGGTTTTGTCTCGCTGAGTAGTATCAATTGTGTATAGTTTTATTGATTATACGGATCCCAGTTGCCTTGTTCTAAATTCTAAGTGTTGGTAAGGGCCTTGTGTTAATTTTGTGAAACTTCTATACATCTTTTGAATTGTTATTATACGGTGGGATCGGGTTGCCTGCCGCAACAAGTGAAATTAGGGTGATATTGAGGAGGAATAAGGGTGAATTGCTATTATATGATGGGATCGGGTTGCACGCCGCAACAGGTGTAATAAGGGTGGAATGTGGTGGTATAAGGGTGAATCGTGATTGTGTTATTATATGATATGGTGGGATCGATTTCACGCCGCAACAATTTATTTATATTCTGTTATTTATGTTAGTAAGAAGAAATAAGGATGGATTTTTATATGTACGGTAGGATCGTGTTGCGCGCCGCAACAGTTTATGTGTTTATATATTTTTCTTCGATTGTGTAATTGATTCGGTAGATTTGCATTTCACTTAAGGATTGGTTATAGCTGGATACTGATAAGACACTTCGAGTTCTGTATTATTTCCTGCAAGCTACTGCTTTTACATTATATTGCTTCCTTTTCTATTTTATTTATCACTGTTTGCAGTTTATATTGCGAATGTCCTGTCGTAGTCTCGTCACTTCTTCGTCGAGGTTAGGCTCAGCACTTAGCGGTACATGAGGTCGGTTGTACTGATACTGCACTTTCTGTGCAGATTTCGGAGCAGGTAGTGGCTGATTGAGAGGTTGACTACAAGTTATACAGCTCGGAGACCCAAGGTAGTCCTGCTGGCGTCCCCAGGCATTGACGTCCCCTTCTACACTTCTAATATACTATTTGTTTTTTCTTATTTCCAAAACAGTTGTAATTTCTTTCAGACAAATGATTATAGAAAAATCATAGTGTGTTCGTGAATTGTGACTCCGGATTCTGGGTAGAGGTGGCGTGTAAATGAAATTGATATCAATGCATCTTCATATTTATTTCGCTTTATTTTTCATGTTTACTGATAATATTAAAAATGGAAAGAAATAGCTGAATAACCTCTAACGTTAGCTTGCCTGTCAAGTATGATGTTAGATGTCATCGCGATCCTGACGGTGAGAATTTTGGGTTGGGACAATCGTATACCCCTTAGCATCAAGATGAGGCTTTTATTTCTCAATTGTTCCACAAGCCATGTGCTTAACTGTAAGAGCACATTTGGTTCCAACAGTTTTGTGTTCTTTTAGATGATCAACTAGTTCCTGAACTTGGTCATAAAAAGGGTTTTAGGAGGGCGAGTAGCTAATGAGTTAACATTCCAACTAGCTTCCCTTATGGGAATACTCGATCCCATAATTTTTTCCAACATAAATGCTATTAGGTTTATCCGTATTCTTATTTTGTTTTATCCAAAAAGTGTCAAATGACCTTTTCTCAATACATCACTCCACTTGGCTTAATCACAATTTATTTTTTCGTCTTCTTTTTTTCCCGAATAGGTATTCAAGATTAGGTTCAACTCTATTTTATCCAACTAATTAATTCAACTAAAATTGTAGAAGTATCACCCTCTATTTTAAATTTGAAATATTTCTGTCACTTTATTAATCACGTGATTTCTATTTCAGTCAAAATAAAAAAAGGAACTAACTGTATTTACTTAAATAACGTACTCTTTTACTATTTTATTAATATCATGGGCTTCATAAGTTTCAGTATATTATCACGGCTTATAATATCCTAAGAGTAATTACTTTTATAATATTAGACGATGTAATCTTTTTAAGAACAATGTAATTTAATGTTCGTAATCACCGATAAAATGATAAAATTTGGTTTGATGTTATCAATTCTCAAATACGTTTTCGTCAAAATTTATAACTTTGTTAGTGTTATAATTTAACATACATGTAAATCTTCATAAATTTAATGGATTAACAAAGAAAAATATTTAGAATAATAGATAAGATTTACTTAAAATAACATGTGTTGTCCAAATTAAGTTTGTCCAATTAGTTTTTTTTATTTTTTCTTAAAAGTGCTAAGTAGTTTTTTTTTCACATGCCATTTAGTCTTATCCTCGAGCTTGACTATCACCCTTTTAATAATGTATAAATATTGATAGATTTATCAATAGGTAATCTTAACTATTTAGGTTTACAATTATAACTTAATTATTAGTTATATTGATGTGAAAATATTTGTAGCTAATCAATATTTCGAAATGATCTCTCAAAAGCACTCAGATGAAATGCAAAATCTATGGCATTACTTTCTCCGGTCACATAAGGTTGTTCAAAATCAAACTGCAATTGATAATTCAATCGCAAAATTGACCTAGTGGTATTGAGTTATTGGGTTAACGGTTGGTGAACGATCTTATGTATGTATTAGACACTAATATTCGCATAGGGGTCTTAAGGCACTTGCTGATATCGAGGGAGTATAAGGCCTCATTTGTTTGCACTTAATGGAGGTCTAAATCTTAATCATTCAGATATCAGATATTAAGTGTTTTTTTTTAAAGTCTGAATCATAATTATTCAGATCTTAATCATTAAATGTGTTTGTTTTTTTTAATTCACAACCACTTAATGGGTCTGAATAGGTCTGTGTGATTAAGATCTATAACAGAGACTTAATTTCATTAAAATGTTATCACAATTCATTGTTAACTGCCGCCACCGCCTGCCATTATCAACTACCACCATGCCACCCCCACCACCATACTCAACCACCACTACCACCCCCACTACCACCACCACATCCACCACCAACACGCCACCATCATCCTCAATCATAGCCGCCATCATTATCGACCATCACCACTCACTATCCCCATCACTCTGACCACAATATATCATTCTCACCCACAGTCAAAATTCATCCACCTCAACTACCATAACTGACCACCCCATCACCATCAACAACCACAGCCGACACTGCCTATTATTATAACCTACCACCACCCACCCACCACCTTTCTCAGTCACAACTACTACCATCACCCATCATTATTAACTATCACCACCCACCACCACCATTCTCAATCATAATCGCCACCACTACCAATCATTACTAGCTACTAGCATGAACCACCATCGTCAATCAAAACTACCACCAACCACCGCCTCTAGTCGGCGTTCACCTGTTAGCCATCACCGCCAACAACTATCATATTTTAAAAAACTATATATTTTATTGATAGAATATTAGATTAGTTAATATTTTATTTGAATTTTATGTATACTAATTTTCAAATAAAGATAAATGTTATACATTCAGATGTTAAAAATCAAACAGTCTTAATTATTTCTATTCAAATCTTAATACACATCTTAATATATTCAGATGTGTATTTCAAATTCAGATATCTTAATCTTAATACACATCTTCATATTCAAAAGTGTATTCAGATTCAAACGTTTTAATCTTAAGAAAAACAAATGTGACCTAAGTACGCTATAAATAACTAATCCTTTCACATCAACTCTCTGATCCTTGTTCGAATAAGTAATTGGATAGTTTTTCTCCAAATTATGACCCACATGTTTAACTCAATTGAACTAACTCCTTTCACCAGTGTCCACACTACTCAATTGCAATTTTACTACCTCTGCCGTATTTGAGTTCCTTAAAAAGAAAATTTGTCTTCTTTAGAGTCATCAGGCTGAGTCAGGAAGAACTGCAAGCAAAATGAAGAACTTTAGCATGCTTAAACAATTATTATTCAGTAATCTTGCATTTTAGATTTGTATACGGTCGAATCGAGCTTGTCTATTGGGTGACATGTCGGGATCAAAATGTGAATTATTGAAGATCAACCTCGGGCTCCATCGAACTAGGACACGAGGTCAGAATACCCGTCTTAAAGGGCATCGAGTCCGTGAACCCGGGATCTCCCCTGTCACCGAATGAGCTCGAGGAAATATTGTCAAATAGGATAATAGAAGGCCAAAATATTCGTAACCGGTCGGGTATCACAACGTGAATCTCGGCACGTATCAATGAGAAACCGGCTAATTAGAGAATCATGGGATTTTTCCTTTTATAGAATTGTAAATAAAGTAGGACTCCCTTGTCGCGACCCGAATCAGGGGGCGAGACCAGCACCGGTGCCTCACTTAACCTAGCATACCAACTTGCGGTTGAGGGACACTGAACATACGATGTCATGCTTTGGCCATCGGGCCACATTGCAAGACAATTTGCGAAACAAAATATAAAACTGACGGGAACTAGCTTTGACTAAACATCAATATAAAGCTGGGTCGACAAGGCCGTCATACCTACTACAGTTGACAACCCAACAAAATATACATACAAGGCCTACAAGGACAACATACTGCACTAACTGATAGGATATGTCTATAAGCCTCTACTAATGAATGTACTGTGATCGAAACAGGGCCTCGGCCTACCCATAACATATACACATATTATGCACACAAAATCCTAGACCCGACCACTCTGAATGACATGGAGCTTACCGATCAAGCCAAACTCGGGCAACACCTACTTAGGAGGTCTACATGTCTGTCTATCTGAACATGCATGCATGAAATGCAGCGTCCCCAAAAAAGGGACGTCAGTACAAAATAATGTACCGAGTATGTAAAGCAATAAAATAAGTGAAATCTGAAACTGAACCGATAATATAATAAGTGAAAGTAACTGGCAGTCAAAGATGATCTGGAGATGTACTTACCTGCTGATATTGACCCAACTCTTCAATATAGTAAGTAATATAAATGTACGGCCCTATAAGGCTCGTTACATGTAACTGCTCGGTCGTAATAAGTTAGCTCGTAGGTGTTCGACCCTACTAGGATCTATATCTCGGCCATTCTGGACTCGCTCATAGGCGCCCAGCCACACTAGGATCGGTATATAACTTACCATCTAATCAGAGGTTGCCCAATAGGGGTTTGCCCATCGATTATAGCTCGATGGTGGTGAAAATATTGCNGCTATATATATATATATATATATATATATATATATATATATATATATATATATATGTATATGTATACAATATTGTAATATTTTCACCAGCTATAATCGGTGGGCAGACCCCTATTGGGCAACCTCTGATTAGATGGTAAGTTATATACCGAGCCTAGTGTGGCTTAGCGCCTATGAGCCAGTCCAGAATAGCCGAGATATAGAGCCTAGTAGGGCCGAACGCCTACGAGCTAACCTACTACGGCCGAGCAGTTACACGTACCGAGCCTTATAGGGACAGACATTTATCTTTTATATATATATATATATATATATAAAAGATAAATGTCTGTCCCTATAAGGCTCGGTACGTGTAACTGCTCGGCCGTAGTAGGTTAGCTCGTAGGCGTTCGGCCCTACTAGGCTCTATATCTCGGCTATTCTGGACTGGCTCATAGGCGCTAAGCCACACTAGGCTCGGTATATAACTTACCATCTAATCAGAGGTTGCCCAATAGGGGTCTGCCCACCGATTATAGCTGGTGAAAATATTACAATATTGTATACATATACATATATATATATATATAT